>JAHDVE020011042.1:0-116747 GCA_022606495.2 Halesus radiatus
GCTGTCAATAAGTGGTTAATGACTCTATATAATACAACTAGGTCTTAAATAATTTTCCTATCAGACTGCGTAATTAGACGCAAACAATTCATCAAACCTACAGGATTACTGTTTTCAATTTGAATTTTGTGTTTAAAATTTATTTATCTAAGATGTTCTATGTTGTTAGAGTGTACGTCATACAAAGGGGACTAAATAGGTGAATTTTACTCCACTTTACGTCTAATTAATGAAGTATAGAATGTTCTCATACAATCTAAACATTTGAAATCAACAATTAAAGCTCTGCAAAGATGTTTAGTATTCTTTAAAATAACCCTGACATTTTTTACAGAATAACGAATCGCTTTTATGACTCGTACTTGTGTAGAATAACTTGGCTTTGGAATGATTTGCCGGCCTTGGTGATTTCACCAAAAAGACCCTTCACACATCATCCCCAATGATGATATGGCCCTAAGGAAAATTATTTTCATCAGGGCCTCCTGCGTGAAGTCAATTTGTAAAAAAATATCTGTTCTAAACCTCCTAAGCGTCCCTCTCACGGTCTTGTTCATTGCACTTTGTTAAGCCTTGCATTTTTTCCGAATCCCCAAATTCTATTATCTGAGAGAGCATCTACCTATTAATATCGTGAGCTACAAATGAATTTTAAACAAATATCAATGGAATAAAGTGGCATGTCACAACCAATATTTTTCGATATCTTTTATCGGTAAGTAAAATATTTTTTTTAAGATCTATTATGTAGTAAACTATTTTTAAAACAAGCACATTCTTTACCCAAATCGACTTATTTAATTATATCTATATATTATACAGTACCATTTTACATATTACGTTTTTTAAGGGCTTAATAAAGGTGCTTTGTATGGTTTTTTTATAGTGAGGATTTTTTATAGATGTGGATGGAAGTGTCATAAACACCTCACAAGGAGAACCTGTGGTGAGGTGGTCCAGTGGATGTATTAAACCTGGTAAAATTAAATTAAATTAAAAATTTTAGGTTTGTTCTGTAATATTCTAATTTTGTTATATAAATATTAAGGTTAAGAAATTGAAGAAAAATACTTGTTTTGCTTTGTTATAGTAATCAAAAATCAATAAAGGGATTATGATTTTGGAAAAAGTCCTTGAAAAAAAAAAGTTATATTACAGATACTTTCGGGTAAGTTTGATGATATGAAAGTACATTGCACACAAAAAGGACTGTCACAAGTAAGTAAAATATCATATATGTTGGGTTATGTTCGGTTTGGCTTTAACCTGTTTTGAATAAAGTATATCTTGTTTTTTTTGATCCAGGCTGTGACATATTTTTTTAGATTTATTTATTTACTATTAAATTTAAAAAAATAAACAGAGACATTAGCCACTCATTTCACTGGGACAGTCCTGTGTTGAGATGAGCGGTTATACAATTTTAGTGAAACGATCTATTAATATTATTTATATGTTATTTTAAATCAAACTATCAACAAGGATGAAATCTACAATAAATCTTTAAGTTTGGCTGTAAATTTATAGATTACAACAATAATAATTTAAATGTAACTCAAATAACTATAATAAAGTATTTAGGCCCCAATTAGCCACAATCACAGGGTGACGATATTTTTAGCAGAAAATAGTGAGCAAATAATAATAGGTAAATAATAATAAGTAAATAATTATCAGTAAGTAGTAATAAGTAAATAATAATACACGAATTTAGAAAAATGCAAATATTAATAAAAAATAAATGATATTAAGTAAGTAGTAATGAGTAAATAGTAATAAGCATATAATAATTAGTAAATAAATTAATTGCATATATTACATTTGTAGTCATTAATTGTTTCAGAGTGGTGGGCATGCAATTATAAAGTTTGATTGTGTAGTACTGTACCCGTGTGATGTGTTTGTTATTGGGATATTCTGAGTTTTGTTTGTTGACGAACTGATTTTTCTTGCAGTTTAAGTTGGGATTGGAACGTAAAGTTTGTGTTGGAGGAGGTGTGGTAATACAGATTTGGCATACATTTATTTATTGTCATGACGTCGAGAATTTGAATTTTTCCCGAATCGATTATTAGTGGAAGTTGAGATTTGTTAAAAAAGATGTTTTTCGACTCTTTTGAAAATGTCATGTTTTAGATTCGCATCCGTATACTTCTTAAGTACAAATACTAAAAATACACGAACAAAAAACCAGGGAACATTTTTTGGTTTCAACTAACATCACTTCTTTCAGAAATCAAGTACATACACTTATTCAGGTCCTTGAATATCGTGAAATGGTATTATGAGCGTATTCTTAGAAAAATATGTTTATATTACAGGAAATGAATGGTCTGTCAACCTGTGTGACCTACCGCTTTCAGTATACAGTGAAAGGAAAATGATTCTATCGATTTGGGGCAAAGTCTCAATTTCCTTTCAAATACGAAATTGGTTAATATTTAATCGTTTTTATTATGAATAGAAATTTTCACACAGAAAACACATAACTCAACTTCTACTGGCAGGAACTTCAATATTGGAAAACTCTCGGGTTGCTGAATTGAAGGTGGGTGATTTCTACAAAGCAAATATATTATTCGGAAAATATGTATTCATTGTTCTACACACCATTTATTTTCAGTCCAGGCATATTCAACCGTACCATTTTTATTAAAAAAATGTAATATCATTAAAGGTTGCTGTTACGAATTTAGGTAAACATTTTTAACTTGTTTATTTCGAATATGTTGAATACATACATAATATCAATAAATACATTCCGGAGGACTGAAGCTAGCAGTCTTCAATTGAGTACTGATACCAACACTAATATAGGGCCATGCCTCACTGCCATACTGGCAAACTGGCAAATGATGCATGAAAGAAGACTGAATGCTGAGGAAATGAGATCTATGAGGCGAATGAGTGTTAAAACTATATGTGATCGTATGAAAATATTGAGATTTGCAAAGAACGCAAGGCCGACGTAAGCGTAATGAGTAAGATTAAGAAAGGCATGCTTCGATGGTTTGGGAGTGTAAGGAGAACATATGACGCGAATACGAATGGAAGAAGAAGACGGGGACATCCGTGGAAGACATGCCACGATCGAGTGAATCAGAAACTTGAGTCGGGCCATGTCAGAAGTCGGAATAACAGAAGAGAATATATGAGACGAAGTATGAACTTGAATAAAGCAAGAAGTGTGTTCCAAGATCGAGTTGTTTGGCGGTCTGTGCTTTCTGCCTATCCTTGCGAAGAAACGGCGTGATGGTTAGTTATTATTTTATTATAATTTTTTAATTAACTTAAGACATTTTACAAAAATATTAGGCAAAATGTCCTGATAAACTCTTTTTAGTAGTTTGTCTAACGGGAACTTGTTATTCAAAACCTTAAATTAATTTTACATTTAAGGTTAAGTTAAAATAAATATACATATATATATATAGTTAGTTTATATCATTATGTTCAAATATACAAATAATGGCGTGATAATTAAATGCAGATCTTAGACGTATCTTAAAAACGTAGTCATTTAAAAAAAAATATTCATCTAAAGAGTTACTGTTTGCTTTAGTAAGAATTATAAATTAGTATGTATGTATATCGGTACACTACTTTTTTATCTGATTATAATGGTCCTAATGCCCTGAATAAAACACAATGAATAAACAATTTTAACAGAGGGACATCTAAAAAGATACCAGTTTAATGATCCTACTTTCATAAAAAAAAAAAATCACAAAACTCTTTCACTGCTAAAAAAATTAAACATGTATACATGAAGGTAGCTGTCATTGCATACTTGTCGCCGTTCGTGATTAAATCTCGTCCTGTAACATTATTAACCAGTTTCATTATTTACTTCCAAGAAAGAGAGATAATTAGTTTCCAGGGATTTTTTGGATTTCTTTCTAATATTCCTTACTTGAGAGTTCTATTGTTTATCCTCCCTAAAACATTTCAAAATAAAATGTTTTAGTGAATATTTTTATGCGAAGGGTATAAAGATATAAAAGCAAAAACAGCATTCACTTTGCAGTTCATCGAGCTTTTCTGTAATCATAAAGACTTAAAACATTTATCTTCTGAGTACTGCCGGACCAAAGTCACAGTAATATTAAAATCGAGCAAAACAAAGCCTTTATTTATAAAGCTTTTGAAATTCTCACTACAAACAACACAGTAAAATATAAAACTTAAAATAAGTATTTAATATAAAAGTACTTTAAAAAATAATTTGCACAACAAAAAAATTTGATATTAAAATCGCAGTAAAATATTTAACGAATTCTCAGACCTCCATGCCACACAACCTACATAGGAATTTAGTTCTCACTAAAATTGGCAGCGCAACTAAAAGGTTGGTTGAAAGGCAGTATATAAATCCGGAGGCTTTGCCGCTACTTCCACACCTCTGCATATTAAGACTGGGTTCATTTGTCGTAATTAACACACCCTAAAAGCCTTCCACAAAGCCTATTCGTCGACGTGTCCAACTCTGCGAATAATGAAATATGACCTAAAAGCGGAACAAGGTAAAAAGAAATCCGAACGCACTGGAAGCTCATTTGGTTAATTTGCTTTCCTAAAGTAAATGCTAGCAGGTTTTTGTAATAGTCGAGCCATTATTCGCCGTTGAAATAGTTTCACCCTATTTTAATGAAGCGTTTATTAACATATACATTAAGTAATTAACCTTTCCGAAGACAAGAAAGTTAGGGAAAAACGTAATGTTATTAAATCAATTGTTATAACTTTTTTGAACCACTTCCTTTAACATGTAAATATATTGTATGTTTCAGAAGCTTCAGAAGCAAAGCTCCCAACTAACTAACTAACTAACCATCACGCCGTTTCCCCGCAGGGGTAGGCAGAGAGGACGGACCGCCAAACAACTCGATCTTGGCATACAATTTTTGCTTCATTCGCATTCATACAACGCCTCATACATTCTCTTCTGTTATTCCGACTTCTGACATGGCCCGACTCAAGTATTTGATTCACCTGATCGTGCCACGTCTTCCTTGGACGTCCCCGGCTTCTTTTTCCATTCACATTCGCGTCATATATTCTCCTTACACTCCTTTCTTCATTCATTCGCTCTACATGCCCAAACCATCTAAGCGTCCCTTTCTTAATCTTGCTCACTACGCTTACATCAGCCTTGCATTCTTTACGAATCTCAACATTTTTCACTCGATCATACATGGTTTTACCTCACATTCGTCTCAGAGATCTCATTTATACAGCATTCAGTCTACTTTCATCCTTCCTCTGCCAGTTCCATGCCTCACTGCCATACATCAGAGTTGGTATCAGCACTCATTGTGGACTGCTAGCATCGCTTCTTTGGACAACTTTTTGTTTGCGCCAACCGCGTTCAGTCCTCCGTTAATGGAGTTTCCTGCATTCACCCTTCTTTCAATATCCCTATTAGTCTTTCCATCTCTCGTAAACATACTTCCCAAATACACAAACTCGTCTACCTGCTCCAAGTATTCGTCATTCACAACTATATTGCATACTGTGTTCGTACTCTCTCTTTCAAACACCATGACTTTAGACTTACTTACATTCATCATTAGCTCATTCTTTATACATACTTCGTTCATCCTAGATACGAGGGACTGTAGATCTTCTATACGTCATCAGAATAATAATTTTATAATAATGTAAAACACCTTTGTTATTAAATTGCCAGTTTTCCCTGGTTAATGACCGCAAATACATAATTTTTTTATTAAAAAATAAAGTATCAGAAATATTTGCCAGAAATGTTTAATTATTATATGGTATTTAGGCAATTTGTTTATTGAAAATTTTAGTATTTATGAGCCATACAGTTAAATCCTTGAAGGACTATCTATACTTTGTGGTTTGCTTTTGAAGGGCTGTAAATATTTTGGAAGTTGATTGAAAAGTTTTTTACAAATACGTTGCATTAAGGTTTCAAAATAAATTAAGTATGTTGGAGAATAAACCCGGAACCAATAAAAATGCAACAATAAAATAGAAAAATAATAATTGAAATAGTAAATTGGATGATTTTTACACCCCTGTTTTTATAAAAAAAACACATTATCGGTATTGTAGACCCGGAAGGGGTGTAAAATAAATGTGGTTAAAACAAAGTTTGAGTATTTCATTTGATTATAATGGATAACCACAAAGTGATAGCTTCGTACAATAGTAGAAATAAAACTTTGTTTGGTGACTGGATGTTATGAAATACTCCCACTTTTAATGCTAAAAAATTTCATATGAAATATGTAATATTTCGAAACGAAAATAATTTGTAGACAATGGCTTTTGAAACACAGACTCTGTACGAGGCATTCGGGGATAAAGTGTAATACAAATATAAACGATGGATAGCTTTTTTAGAAATTCCGAGATAAAGGTAAAAAAGGTGATTTGTTAGTATGGAAAACAAAATCTCCTATGGAAAAATATTTTTGTGTGAGAAAAAAAAACTATGGGATTTCGGAAAAAGTTTTTTTTTCACTTTTCCATCATGTAGAATCACCTCTCGAAGGTACGGTACTTAACTCCCCGACATCCTGTATAACAACATACCCAACATTTAATTCAAGGCGAAAAATTGTTCCTTTGATAAGTAAGCGTAGGAACATTTTAAAGTTTTTTTGTTGACGTTTCTCCTTCCTATTAAAAATCCAAAATAAAGGAATTTACCTCAGAAAATAAATTGCTTATTCTATATAAGGGTAAACATAAATATAATAATATCTTAATATAATTGTAATAAGAAAGGAAAGTAAATACTTTATTCGGATTAATAAGTTAAGATTTGCTATGCCTTTTTATCAAGTTTGTTATAAAAATTCGTTAATAAATATAGTAATACTGAAAAATAAAATAAACGTAAAAGATACTATAAAAGAAACGATCTGACATTGCCTTGTATTATATGAATACGTTTGAATGAAAAAACCTCACATGGCATGTTTTTATTCATTAGTATTTTTCTCCAACATCTTATGTAAACATATTTTCCTCGTGGAGGGAAGAATTTAAACCACGTTTGAAATACTTAGATGGAAAAATAAGGAAAAAATGAACGGAACGAAGGAAGAAAATACAATATATCGCTTTAAGAAAAGCTTCGAAATTTACATATTTTAACCGGTTGCTGTTTACATAGAAAGAGCTTCTTTGTAATGGTTATTCCGAACAGACTAATCTGTTATTCGTTGAATCGTAACTTGAATAAACAGCGGTCCAATGCGAACTGAATACAAAACCAATATCTTAAAATTCTTAATCAATTTGATGTAATTGAAGAAAACGTTGAGAGAGTCCTATTTACACTGTAGAGGCCCATCGTAATTAATTGAGGAGCAATCGAAATTAATTAACGTTTGGAAAATTTAGAAATGAATGATTCGGGAAATTGTTAATATTGAGGGAAAGGGAGAAAATTAAACAACCGAACCGGGAGTTTTGAGAGTAATGGTTTTATATTATTGCGTTCTTGAGAGGGTTGGTGCAGATTTTATAAGCCCAGACGATTGTATTTTTGTGGATGCCGAAGTAATAAGAAATATAATTAAATAATAATGGCATTATTTCGGCTGGTCTGGTAATGCCATCAGCTATGCCTAATGGACACTAAATATTTTCAGGGAATCCGGAGTGGTAGATAAAAGAAAAATACTATCAATATCGCCCTGGTGAATCTAACTGTTATTTGAATTGACTTTAGACGTATTAAGTAACCATATATCAAAAGCCAGGTTCTTTCTAACATTCTTCTTTTCCATTTCTATGCTTCCTTGCCCCAGTTTCATCAGTCCCGCAATTAGAATTGACATAATCAACACAAAAATAGTGTTGTGTGAATATTTATTTATTTAAAAAAAAACAGTTATACCAATATATTACAAAAATGATAAAAAATTTTAAAAATACATATTTTCAAAAGGAGTAATCACTTTGTGGTTTGACATTGTATTAAGTAAATGAAACACGTTGTAATAAACCACGAATATATTTTATTTTCAACAACCGGTAGATATTATACTTACCATGATGAAGCTTGAGTTAAGCGAAACCGGTTGGTGAAAATAAAATATGTTCGTGGTTTGTAACAACGTGTTTCATTTACTTAATACAAAATATACAGTTAATAATAATAATAATAATCGGATGATTTTTATAGCGCCGTTTTTGTGAAAAATCACCTCAAGAGCGCTGTACAAATCTTACTTCCTATTCTTATATTATTCCTATATTACATCTATGACATTTTTTTTGGACACCTTATCATTACACATTATTTATAGACCATATAAAGAGATGCAGTTAAATTATCAAAACTAAATACGGCTTGGTCTAAGTTTTCATACATGTTTAATTGAAAAAAAAGAAGCTAACTGTATTTATTCCTTACGATATATTGCAAGACGCTAATACAAATGATAGGAGTTATGTGAAGTTGGGCGGCGGGTGAGGATGGGGGCCGGGGTACTGATCCTTTCTTCCAATCTTCTTTGTCTTTGTTGATGACGCCCCTGGGCGGCGTGACGGGACGCTTGGTGTTGGTCTGCCCGTAATATAGATATATAAGATACATATAGGTAATTAGAGCTATAAAAATAGTTTCAAAAATAGTTTCCAAGTAGGTACATAATACAGTTGTAGTTCGTGCTTAAACTTGTTGTAGGTCATGTAGAAAATAAACACTTTTCCCGCGAGGCAGTTAGTGAATCTTCCCAGGGGCATCACCACTGGTAAGTTAGTTCTGCAAAGAAACAATCCTGTGTTAGCGACCTCACGTGAAATTAACACGGATGTAAAATCTGATCTCAGCCAGGATGTCCGTTATTAATAATACACCGTTCAAGAGCATGTATACACTTTCCCTTATATGTGCACACTTTCTTTAATGTTTTCCTTGCCAAACGTCTCTGAGAAACAGCAATTTATGTTGATTATACTTATTTTTATAACTGACAAAGGGCCAATAAGGTATACACTAGCGTCGAATGCGTGGTTAAAAATGGTCTCTTTTTAAAATTTGCTGAAATTTTCAATCCTGAAATTGAATTATAATTTTCAAACACTCTGTATGTAATTTATCATCGTACCATTAAATTTGACTATTTGAGTAAAGATCCCTCTAAGGCTCATCTCGACTCTGATTGCCATATCTACATATTGATTGACTGGGTTCAGGAAAAAGGTACTAACCCTCAAATTTTTGAAAATATCTTTTAAAGAAATTGTTATATTGACCACAAAAAAAATCACACCACAAATATCTGATTCTTAGTAAAAATTCAGTAAAATTTTTTTAAAAATTCTAGTGTATCGTCAAATATGCGGTGTGGAAAAATGACTTGACCCATATCTGAATCTCATTTATTAAATGACGTTTAATTTTCAGGCAAGGTAAAAAAGGTAGAAAGCCACTTACTACCTAAAATGTACTGATATCATATCATATAATGTAGTTCTTCTTGTGTTTCTCAGCGAGTTATTAAAAAAAAACTTAACAAAATGGCAAGAATACAAACTAAAACGATATGTCAACTATGTGTAGTTAAAGGGATTGCCATTCCTATTAAAAACATCAATGTGAAGTCATTGAAATTACATGTTAAACTTGTTATGATCCTCGTGATATGAAGTTGTATTTTTTCAGAATAAAACACAGTTTACAAGCAATTTCTGTTCTTTAAAATATTAATAGATCATCCTTCGTTAGTGTGCATAAAAAAATTATTTGCAGTTTGTAGGAAAACACGTTTTCAATTTTAAATTATAAATTATTTTTAAAATCCTCAATATATAATCATTGAAAAAAATAATATTAAAATAACCTAAATCAAACTTGAAACCGGAAAAAACAACAGAAAATAAAAAGATTTCAGTCGCATTACTCGAACCCAGGACCTCTCTCTGCCTATCCGAAAAAAATGGAGAATAATATTGACAAATCTTTAATTTGAGATACGATATCGATGAAGATGACATAAATTGAACTGGTTTCATTATCTAAGTTGGTAAAGCGGTTGCCCCGGATAGACAGAAGTCCTGGGTTCGAGTCCCAGATGTGACTGAAATCTTTTTATTTTCTGTTGTTTTTTCCGGTTTCATGTTTCATTTAGGTTATGTTAATATTATTTTACTCAATGATTAAAAATATGTTTTGTTCCAGTTTTAAAACGAAACATTGGTTCATCGATTGAAAGTGTCAGTAACGATTTGACAAACACCAGAAAACACGTGAATTATACATAGATTCGTTTGAATTTTCTCATCAGCCATTATTGTTTTTAGAGAGATATTTTTTTCAAACACTAATATATATGCGGACTTATAAAAATGGTGTAAGCCACTGAGTTCTTAGAATGGTGAGATAATTTGGCAAGGAAAAGGGGTTTATCTATCAAATTTAAAGGTTTTTTTGTTAATAACTTTAGTAATTATTTGGGCATTACGACGAAAAAATCGCGATCTAGTTTTAATTTTAATATTATGATAAACTTAGTCCTAAAAAGTTTTTCACTTTTCCCATAAAAAAATTATTTTTAGGGTCACTGCCTTTCTCGAACACAGTTGATAAACAACTGTTCATAATGATAATTTTATTTATTTTAACTTCTATCAAGGCATATGGTTTGGTTTTACGTGAAGAATATAATGAAGTTTGAATTTTTTTATTAAATACATGATTGTAGTGGAAGATACAATTATTGAACCCAGTGCATTCGAAACGCCAAAAACCATAAGAAATCGAAAGAAGCTTTTATCATCTTACTGTCGCTTTTCTCAAGTCTCGAGGAAATCCAAGATGACGAATTTCACAACGCAGAACTTTGTCTAAATCCCCCTTTCTCTGCTCCAGGGAGGAAATCCAAACGAATAAAAAATGCGAAGAACGTTCTCAATTTTACGGCTCTTTTCCTTGATGCCAGTACTGTTATACTGGGAAATATTTAGACTTTTAAATGAGAGCTATTCTACAAAATGAAGCGAAGCAACAGAAAAGAGACAAAAAGCTTGTCTGGATTGCATTCACGATATTCTTTAGTTTTTTTGTTTACCGTTCAACGGCTTGAAAACATTAACATGTGCTGCATTATAATTATGGTATCTTTATAGGAGGCCAGAAAAGACGACGTTATTTTTTTTTCAATTTCTTGTAAAATCAATTATTGGGTTTTTTTAAAGTTAAATATACTTCTAATACAAAGTTATATCACAAATACATACGAAACAATGTTCTCAAGGTTTTGGCACCCATGCACTTTGAAACCCTACGACAGTCAAAATACTTCTAGTTGAAGCTGTGTTGTCAGATTGGCGGAATATAATTACCGATAAAAATAACATTTTTAGTTACTTTATATATTTAAACATATAAACATCTTCTTTCCCTTGTCTTACTGGGGACGGGGATCTATCACATCGACAAGGGGCCTCCAGGTGTCCTTGTCCTGTGATACGTCAACGGCATCCATTCATAGTTGGTCCAGCCTGCCATCGCACGGCCTCCGGATTTGTTTCTCCCGTCTGTGTCTTGAGCGGCCCACCGAACGTGGAATAGTACTCTCTAGAATAGTACTCAGAATTTACCCCCCAAATTCGACCTTCTGGCATTCTTAATATGTGCTCAAGCCACCTCAGTTGCGACTTTTCCATGAAAATTTAATTTATTTTAAAATAAAAATAAAATACGTTTCAAGTTTAAACTTTGCATTCCATGGATTTGACGGTGAAATACATAATCTGGTGTTATTTCTTTACACTCGCACATTTTATTTTACTTGTAAAGCTCTTGGTGATCTCAGTTCCTAACTGGGTCGACGCAGTGACCCGTTCCAAAGTGGATAGATGGTTCTGATGGTTCCTAAAAAATAAAATACTTAGATTTATACACCACAGTGCAGGAAATATTACGGCCATTAAAATATCAATACCACTTCTTTCAGCCACTGCTTATACCTCAACAACGTGTTTTTAAGTTTAAGGGCCAACACTTAAATTGGCCTTAAACATCACTGTGCAGGTTGCTAACTCAGGTAATACAACAAAAGATTTATTTGTAAATTCTATAAGGGTACTTAGGAAAATGTATAAGATTTCAATAAACAATCTTTTTTATACTTATTCATTTTCGACCTGACCAGTTTCACCCTATCACGGTCATCGTCAGACTGGCACAATTAAAACTAAATCTATGGTATATATAAACATAGCATCGATGTCAGAGTTCCATGGCTTTCTAATATTGTTTTCATTTATGACTTGAATTGTTTTATATTGCTGACAGTACTGCTTTACTACTATGTTTTAAAACTTCTTTCGGGTTGGGCAATAAACCAACCTGAGATCTATAAGAAAGTATCGCGGGCATAGTGGCTAAAAACATTCATTCGTAAATTTGAAGTTTTGACTTAATAATCCACTATTACTTAATGCTCTTTACGCTCTATAAGCTGGCAGAACACACAAAGTCGTGAATTTAAAAAAAAAGTAATTTCAATTAAAATTTATCTTTTAATCAGTTAACATGTGTTTTAATCGGATATGAAGCTAAAAACATTTTTTTAAATAATCAAAAGGAATATTTTTGTGCTGAAAAAATTTTTTTAAATCGATTTTGCATTATAATAATATTACTGATTTTGATAAAAAAAATCGTTTAAACTTGATACAACACCTAAACGCTTGATTTCCTAAAACAGGTATTTTAGAGATAACGTTTTTTGCCAGTATACTTACAGTATACCTTTATCTAGGTACAGTTGCATATTCAATTCACACAGCGAAGCTAGCCGTTAATACTTACCCAAAGTCATTAACAGAAAAATTTGAAACCTTTCACAATCCGCGAAAATGAAAATAACCATAAACATTTGTAAATGTAAATAATTATTATCGAACATTTCAATTAAACAGGGGTAGAATTTTTGTTGTTGTTGGATTTTTCGTACATTTTAAAAATTTGTTCTCCAGTTCTAACAAAACAATAAAAATATTTCAAATAAATACTAACTCTTCTTTTGCCAATATCGTTTTAATAAACCTAATATCAATGACAAATAAGATTTAAATAGTTACAGCCATATCATGTAATCTGCAGTGTTTTCTAATGTGTCCTGTGCGCGCAAAATCATATCTTCTCAAACTAAAACTTAACGTTTTAATTTGAAGCGACCTCCCAGGCATTTATATTTCTGTATCTGTTTGTACATAATAAGATAAACCCAACAAGTAATATTTGTACAGCGCCCTTGAGGCGATTTTTTTACAAAAAACGGCGCTATGCAAATCATTCAATTATTATTATTAATATTTTTGCTTATAATATAGACCGATTATGCAATTATGCAGTCTGAAATGTGTTCCGCGAATTTTGCTAGAAACATTTCATATTATTTTAACAACGAGTTACCAATTATCGCAAAGCTTTTATGAAAAGTTCAAATTAATTGCTTTAATTATCAACTGCATTTTTCGTTTTGCTTTCATGCCAAGTCTAATAGTTAAGTGTGTTAGTTTAGATTATGCTAGGTTAGGTGGGATAGTCAAAAACACATTTAATTATAATCATATTTTCATAAAAATGAATATAAATGTTTTGAAGTGTCTAATTATATTCATTAATTTGAAACTACAAAACGAATCAATTAGTCTTTGAAATGTGTTCATACATTCGAGTATGAAAGGTTGTTTTAAAAAAAACCGAAGCGAAGCATAGAAGATTATTTTAAAGGTTAGTTATTTATTCGTAATTTTGATCTGTGAATTTGATTTTGTTTTTTTTATTTAGTACAATGCGCCCAAAGCCATTTCAACCACCGTTTCTATTCTGAATCTTTCACTTGGGCGATACTGTAGTATTGATACGTTGTTTAACAAAGTCGATAGTCCATCTGGCTCTGGGTGGTTTTAGAAAAGAAACACGTGTATTTTATCATTGTAAATATGGTTTAGACAAATTATTAATTTTTAACTATCTATAGTAAACACATATATAAAGAAGGGTGTCTCTGGGTGGGATTGTTTTTATACAAATCTGCAGTTTGTTGAAATGAGATTTCGAATAACCACCCTTATCTCCCTTTCCCACCCCTTAAAGCAGAATTTTGGTATTTCCTAATGAAATTTTTCTCATAGTGGAATAGTGAAATTCTGGATAGTCGTAGGGGTAAGGGTAATATATCATAACCTCAAAATTTTACTAAAAAATTAATAACCCCGGATAACGCCCTGTACGTTGGTAGGGGGTTGGTAGTTAATATTTCAGAGATCCATAGCTAAATTACTAACTAACTATCCATCACGCCGTTTCTCCGCAGGGGTAGGCAGAGAAGATGGACTGTCAAACAACTCGATCTTGGTATACATTTCTTGCACCATTCACATTAATACATCGCCTCTTACATTTGCTTCTGTTATTCGGACTACTGAAATGACCCGGCTCAGTATTTGATTACCTTGATTGTGCCATGTCTTTCTCGGGCGTCCACGGTTTCTTCTCCCATTCATATTAGCTTCATATATTCTCCTTACACTCCTCTCGTTCATTCGCTTTACGTGCTCAAACCATATAAATATTGCTTTCTTAATCTTACTCATTACGCTTATATCAGCCTTGCGTCTTTTACGAATCTCAAATTTTTTTACACGATTTTTCATTGCTTTACTACACATTCGCTTCAGAGATCTCACATCTATGGTATTCGGTCAACTTTCATCCCAACTCCTCTAGTTTCATTCCTTACTGCCATACATCAGGGTTGGAATCAGCACTCCATTGTGGACTGCTAGCTTCGCTTCTTTGGACAACTTTTTGCTAGCGCCAACCACATTCATTCCTCCGAGTCTCCTGCATTAACCCTTCTTTGAATATTCCTATCAGTCTTTCCATCTCTGGTAAACATACTTCCCAAATACACAAAATCATCATCCTGCTCCAAGTATTTATCATTCACAACTATATTGCACAACCATAGCTAATGGAAAATTATATGATACAACCTCAAATAAGTCGCGATGAATTCTCAAAATCCAGACAAAGATGTTGTTAAACTTGTTTCCATGACAACAGAACTCACCGTGCCTGAGTTTTTGCTGACAACAGACAGAGAGATTTTCAGAAATATCTCAACCAGTTTTTCAATACTATTAATTTGAAGTTAATAAATATCGTTTACAATTTTGTGATGATTATAGTCCCGGAGTCGGAGTTGTAAGGGATTTTAGAAAAAGTTAAAAATAATTAAATAACGCCGATTGGATATTTGATGTTAATTATTACATTTGAATTTTTGTGAAAATTTCAAACTTTAGTCCCGTATCATGTAGATCATTTTAAATAAAGTTTTTGCTTTGTTTCAGAAAAATTATCATGGAAATATGTCTTGACCAACAATATATTGAACTTAAAGACTTTCCCTCGTAGCATCCCAGATTTATCTAAATCCCTTGCGACAGTCGATATCCTCCCCTGAATTACACCATCCTTTTACTGCATACGGATAAAGACCGTCCTTATTTCATGCAACGTGACCGAAATACATATTTTTTTTATGAAGAATCCTTGGCAAAAGCCCAAGCTTCAAAAACTGAGGCCTAATTTTCCACTGGGCAAAACCTTATCCAATTTCGTATTCTGCGTCACCAGCCACACGTATCCGCCAATTAATGCTGGCAGTGAAGCAAATCTTAAAATGCAGTTAGTAAGTAAAACGATAGTTACGAATAAAGTAAATATTCCGATAATTTAAATAAAATGCTATTATAGACGAATTATCATTTTTTTTCTGTATTTCTTGGGCATTAGCTGGACATTTTGTTAGAAAAGTTTTATTCACTACGTAAAAAAACAAACAAAAAATTGTCAAAAAAGTATATTTATAGTGAAAATAATAACAGCCAATCCAGTTACAACAGCATTTATAAGAAACTTCTTATTACAGGCGACTTATCTTTAAAAATATTTCGCATTTACAACGCATTACTAGATCTCGATTATCCAACTTTCTACACTAATACCAAGCTAATTTTTTTAATTAATAACAGGGACATTTCTAATAATTGAATAAAACATGAAATATACACATTAGAATGTAATTAATGTGATAAACAGTAATTAGGTATTACTACTACAAATTTTAAAACTAAAATCGGAGAACATGAAGTCTTTTTACGAAATAATCAGTATTCTGAGTTCGCTAATCGTGTATTAGACACAAGCCGTAGCTTCAATAAAGAAAAAAGAAAACAAGTTTAAATATTAATGCATATTTTAAATTTTGCGCCTTAGTGACATTAGAAATAAACAAAAAAAAATTAATTAATTGATAAACTGAAGTTTTTAAGACAAGATTTTTGTGCATAGCGCAAAGGGTAACAATTATTTTTATAAACAATAATTATTAGCCTGAAACACTCATCCAAATTGAAAAAACCTTTCGAGAAAAGATAAATGTCGCCGACAGGACTCATTGCTAGGTCGAAAGAGGTATCTTTCGACCTAGTTGTGAAAAGTGAATTTTAAAAAAAATTCCTCTTTCCACTCCTACTAGAATGGTGTTCAAACACTTCAATTTTCATTTCTACTGTCAAGCTGAATGTATGGCCAAATTTCCATGAATGTTGCAATTTTGTCATATATTTCATGCATTTTGGGTCTACTTTTACAGTACTATAAGTCCAAAGATGTAATATTCATATTTTCTAACAAAGTTTAATGTACCAACTCGTCTGTGGCACTTTCTTCATATTTGGGAATTGTTGTACAGTGAAAGGTATGAGTGGGGGGCGTGAGGGAAGAAGTGGAAAGGCTAAAGTGAAAACGGATAATTCGAGAATTTATATAGGTATTCAGAGTTGCCTTTTCATGAAAAATTTTAATTGTTATAAATTAATTAAAAATTAAATTGTAATCACAACTTTATTAATATAAACATATCAATATGTTTATATATTTTTATCAAATTTTAGAAACCAATCAGTCTTTTGATATAAATAGAGGGTTAAACATTTTTCATACAAATGCAACCGTTTTACAGTTATATAAACTCACAATTTTAGAAATCAGAAAAAAATATAATAAATGTAAGTTAAATACAATTAACAATAATTTTTTTTTAAATAGCCATCTCTTGAATTTATTTCCATATTAGTTATTCGTAATAAAAATAATTTATTTTTTAATTTCTAATGTGAATTTGATTTTCAATGTTTAAAAATACATTTTTTTTAACTATTCTTATTAATTACTTACCAACTTTAATCATTTTTTGTTAATGTTTATAATTGGACAATTCTTACATTATTGTGTCCTATGTTTATCATTTGTCTATACTTGAAATTATTATTTTTTAGTATTCTCTATATTCCTGATGAGGAATGCATCTCTTTCGAAATATGCTGATATGCATATATTATTAAAGTGGTGTTTATAAAGTAATTTTTAATTCACTTATTAATAATCAAGCCATAAATAAATTCCAATATTTTGAAGAATTTTTAATTGTGAATTGTAATATTTCTCCAGTGCGATACTGAAAGTATGTTTCTCTATATATTTTGTCAATTTCCTCCTCTCCTTTATAATACACTTAAGAAATTTAACCACGTGTGAACGACAATTTAAATATATCTCCCGAACTTGAGTTTAAGTCTTGCTTAAGTAAGGAGATAACCTTTGAAATTTCAGCACTGCTCTACATCTTTAACATTTTCCTTTACAATGCGAGAAGCATACCTTGTGAATACTTGCCTTTGAATACATAAGGAGTCCCCTCACAAATTCCACCTCAAAGTTAAAACCATTGATCTACCTATTTCTTCTGACTAAATACTTCAATTCTATCCAACTTTACGTGCTTCCTTACTAGATAAATGAATTAGTAAATTGTTAAATAAACATTTTTTCCAAGAATCCAAAATTTATTCTTACTTTTAAATACAATTTGCTGAACGAAATTGCTACAATACCCCCAACTTTCAATTATTAACATACATGACCCTTCCTTGCCGGTACCGTCAACTGATTTGACATATCTCTCATTATGTCAATATGTCTGTGAAAATAATAAACTCTGCGTTCATATTTTGGGTGTTCTTTGGCAATACTTTTATGTACTTGAATGAAAAACATACAAGTTTTTATAAATGAACTAGCTGATGTGTACCCGGCCTTTCTCGGGATTTGGAATAAAGTTATGAAATTGTGAATTCTCGCTTGTCATTAGGGTGCCATAATTGATTTGACAGCGAAAGCAACTATCTCCAAATAAAGAAACATTCATTTGAATATTTCATTTCATTCCAAACGTTTATTTTTTCAAAATATATCTAAATCATAAAGTTCTTAAGTAGGTATCTACTCGTGCTTTCCATTTTGAAAATAATCTACCCAAAAAAAATTTTCTTCTTTTGAATATGCAATCTGTGGCTAAACAGATTGTTATATCTATGGGCTAACCTAAGTAAAACAAGGCGGGTTCAATGTTTTTCACACTAATTTTAAAACGTTATAGCAACAGTTTTACATATTGGAAATCATTCAAACTACTTTCTAAACCTTTCCGGCACTAATAAAAATAAACTGTGCTATTTTCAGCGAAACCGGTCCAGTGATTTTTGAGAACATCGAGGACAAACAAACAGACTTAAGAACTTAATGATTTAGAAATATTTAAAAAAAAAATGTTTGGAATTAAATAAAATATTCAAATGAATGTTTCTTTATTTGGAGATAGTTACTTTCGCTGTCATATCAATTATTGTTCCGGAGCAAGACCAGGTACATATCAGCTAGTTAATATTATAAAAAGCATTATTATTTTTAGTATTCTATATACTCCTGATGAAGAAAGTATCGCTTTCGAAACATGTTGATATGTATATTAATAAGGTGGTGAATACAAAGCATATCATTTAATTGATTTATTAATAATGACGCCACAAAGTGAAAACCAATCGTTTAAAGATATCGTAATATTGTACTTACATATACATACAGGAAAATTTCATATTGTTTTATTTTTATTTTCAGTGGGACGTTATTAATGTTATGGTATATAAAAATAGAACTTAAATATTGTCGTGTTTCTTTATCTTATAAAAATTATTTCTCTAAATATATGAAGCTAATCTGGAGAAACTATTTATTATGTAGATATACAATATTTATAAATACATAAACATATTATCTGTTAAGACGGTACCATTTACAAAAACCATAATTTAAAAAAAAAATCAGTAATTTCAAAATTGCACTCAGCTGGCGCACGGTGCGGCAAATGCGGAAAATGCTCCGGTTTTTATCAATTTCTCAGCCGACAATCCCGGTTTTCACGGGGTTAAATCCACGCAACCAATCTGTATAGTAGTATTGATTTCGTGACATATAATTTAATATTTTCTGACGAAAGTGAGTTATCGATATTGTCTACCTATTCTGCGGTATCACAACATTTAAACGTAACAAAACGTGTTTTGTATTTCACCGGTACAAAATTTCTTATCTCGTGATAAAAATCAGTTAAACGAACCATAAATCGCTGCTAACAAGGGAAAAGTAGGAAAAACGCTATGCCTAGTAATTTTGGCCAACAGCAGTGGCGGCATTAAAGCCGTATGTTAATGATTAAGCCGCTTATCTTTTCGACTTAATAATTTTAATTGCGGGACTAAATCCAGTTTCTAATTGTCATTCTCGCGTTGCAAATCACTTCTTTAAGCGGTTGGTTTTTTCGGGGTGTTGGCAGTTTGGTTTTAAAATGGGGTAACAGGGGCGCCGCGTCTTTAGGCACAATGCATGCTGTGCACATGGGCGGCGGAAACAAGGGACGGCTTTTTGAATTCGCTTCCAGGATGTTGAATATAAACGTCCAGTTGAAGCCAGACAATTTCTAACTAAGTTCCATATCATGACACATGCTACTTTTCTACTTTTTGTGATGGTAGCATAAGTTTTTTTAATTGTCCGGCTACTCATAACCCGAGAATGTTTATTTTTATTTAATTTTTTTTAAAGCTACTGCAGTCTTAATAAAAGCGCATTTTAGTTTTCAAGACAATAATATAAATCATATGTATGTTAATGAGATTCGTATGTCTGGTGTTGTATAGAATTATGAAGAAGGAGATCTGAAAATAATATATATAATAAATAAAATTTACAAATCTTAAAATGATATATAATACAGAAAAGAAGAAGAAAAACTCTACCAGCTGAGACTCGAACGCATTACCTCCTGGTTGATTCTAGGTCCCGGATAGACCATAAGGTCCTGGGTTCGAGTCCCAGCTACTACCGTTACCTTTTTCTTTTCTGTGTTTTTGCGGTTTCATGTTTCATTCTGAGAGTTGTAAGTATTATCATCGATGATTAAAAAGCTATTATGTGAAGTAGGAATGAATCATAAAGTGTTGACTAATTTGAACTCCCTGGCTATTCAGATATGGTTAATAAAAATTGTTTTAGTCATTTTAAACTCCGTTTGATACCAAATAATACTGATATAAAGTGACAGCTGTTTCATTCGCGAATGCATTTGAATGCGATACCAAAACCATCATATACCTATATAAATATGCACATATATCTCGATAGCTTAAAACCCATTTTTTGTATTTCCACGAAAAAATAAGTTATGAACTGACTCTACTAAGGAGAACCAAAATTTATATACTAGTATAATATGTGTGTAAAAATGCCATAATTTCCTCATACTATTCAAAAGATTTCAGAGCATTAAGACCAACTTTTTCAAGAGATTCTATGTTTTTTTTACCGCGTTTATATAGATTTTTTTTAATGGAGATGCAATGTCTTGACTTTAAGTAATCGGTTGGCTAAGGCGTCATATGTATTTTAAAATGAGAGAGTTAGATTATTTTGTCTTAGAACTAGTGAATTAATTCGTAATGGAAACTTTGTTGCTCGAATACTGCATTATTATGGCTGTTTTTAATGAAAATTCCTTATCCATTTCCTTAGAATTAAATATATTTTGCTGAACTGCGGTTACAATTACATGTCAATGACAATATATTTTTAAAGGAGTTTGGGGATGTTTATTATTATATTTTCATATGAAGCGGTAACTTGGTGATGTGACATTATAATTTATAAAATAAAACAATAACTTTGTTTTACATCACTTTTATTTATACTTTAGCCGACCGGGTTTCGCTACTACCGTAGCTTCTTCAGGGCAGTATACAACAGTGGAATGATACAAACAGGCTTGTTTGTATCATTCCATAACACATGTGCATCTTAGTTCATAGTTTAGTTGTATACTGCCCTGAAGAAGCTACGGTAGTAGCGAAACCCGGTCGGCTAAAGTATAAATAAAAGTGATGTAAAACAAAGTTATTGTTTTATTTTATAAATGTTTATTATTATTTACTTTACACGAGTGGTTTATTATTATTTACTTTACACGAGTGGTTTATTATTATTTTTAGAAATTAAATCACTTTTTTCTAACACATCGGGCTTTTGGCATAGATTATTTATAAACTTGGCAAATTCTCTATTTCGGTAGATTTAATAGCATTGTTTCGCGACAAATGACTCACGAATAATGTTTTAAATGACTTAATTATAATGTTTTAAATGACTCGCTAATAATGTTTTAAATGACTCAATTATAATGTTTTAAATAACTCATTAATAATGTTTTGAATGACTCACTAATAATGTTTAAAGTCGATACTTACATATTATTGAGTTTTTGTATAGATGAGACTTCGCAAATATCGATATTTAAAAAAAATGCCGTTCGCTGAACTGAACTGGAACCACGGTTAAGAGGAACTGTTTCATACAAAACTTAATTTTGGATTTGAGGCCAAAATACTCACCTAAACCTAATGTTTTATTTTCATCAAAATGTATAGTAAATATCTAGTACGGATTAAAAATGATTTATTTATTTTTGTTTTACATTATGAAATATAGGCCATTAAAATGATTTTTCGAGATTTTATTTGCACCTTTAACAATTATTTGGGGGCTAACGGTGATCTAAAAAAATAGTCTACTTTGAAAATACAATAAAATATAAATTAAATTAAAAAAAAATTAAAATAAGCATTATGGTGGACTTTAAATTAAAAAAACGACCGATTTACGTTGGAACACAAATTTGCGGAACATAAATTAAAATTTCGAGCCGAAAAAAGGTTTTTTTTCAAATGTTTTGTTTTTGTATTTTTATTCATGTAATCATATTTATATAGCAAACATGATAATTAAAAAAAAAAAAAAAACCATAAACATTCTTAAAATTTTTTTTAATGGCCTATTCTTCATAATTTAAAATTAAAATAATTTAAATACTTCTCACACCTACTAGATATTTACTAAACTTTTAATTAAAAATAATATGTCATTCAGATTGGATGGGTGTTTTGGCCTCAAATCTAAAATTAAGTTACGTACGAAACAGGCAGCGCAGCCGTTCCTCTTAAGCAAGAACTCTATGAGACTAAGGAAAACTATTATTTTTATTTTTTATATATATCTATATATGAACATTTGTTATCGGCTGATGTATTGCCCATCTCACTATATGTGAAACGCCTGTTTTGAGATAGCAATTTACAAGGGTGGTTGATCTGATAGGATATTTAGATGACAAATAGAATAATTTTTTTTTTTTTCAAATCATATATAAATAATTTACTTTGGAGGTGATCGGTGATCTTACTTTTAAATGAACTTTTTTTTGTGTTTTTCTAATGTCACTAGGTAAGGAATTGAATAACTTAATGGCATTGTATTTAAAACTTCTTTGCACATAAGAGGTTTCACAAAAAGGAAGATTAAAAGATTTAAAAAATGATTGTCTTAGGGATAAGGAATTTTCCTTAAAAGGAAAAACAATCGGCATTCTGATCTAAACAACTAGGATTTTTCCATATTTTTTTCCCTTTTTCGCATCCTTTGGCCTCACAAAATAGCATTTTGGGGAAACTAAAGTGCCATAAAATTTTCGATTTTTTCAAATAAGACACGAAGTTGCAGTCCTTTTGGCCTTCTTTAATGTACAGTTTTTTTTTAATTGAATGTTATTTTGGGCGAATTATTATTATTACGGGTAGCATTTTTTTGTGTCTCTAGCTACGGACCTGATGGGCCAGTTCCAGTTTAGGCCTTAATTCCGTTTTATGGGCGAGTGTTTCGGATGTGAACCCATTCATATAAATTAAAGGAGGCTCTTTAATTAAGGAGGTAATGAGGCCGGGTCGGGGATGTTGTTTCTTCGCACCGTTTCATTTTGAAAATTTGGTATTTTGGCATTGCAAGCCCTTTTGGGTTTATTTTGTTTATATGTCTCAGGGGAGTTGGTTCCAAATTAAGCTATAAAAAGTACACTTGACTTCATTTCTTGAAAAGTATGCAAAATAATGGTTTGGTACTTTTGCATGAGAAGGTACAGAATAGTGATGAATGTAGCCGATTTATCGCAGGAGTACGCAGAGTAAATGGATCGTCACACAACTCTGTCTTAGCACCCACTCCTTGCTTCATTTATTTTTACACATAATCTCATTCATTTCAATTGAAATGATTATTTTATTTTGAAATCTTATATAATTTTGAAGTTTAAGGCGATGCAATAGTGGGTAATCACGTGTCTTTAGTTTGAAAATTGGATGGCATAGAAACATCTTAGATGATTTAATTATACACTCCAAGTAGAACACACCTTGACCTTTCGTTTAACCGGGCATTCTTAGGGAGTTTTTTTACAAGCCTAGAAAAAAATGAAATATCAGACCCAAAAAAAAATGTTTAAAGCGCAAAATCTCCCACTTACGAACACCTTTTCCGATATTGTTGTATTGTCCATTGTGACAGATAAAGTTTTTTTTAAATATGACTGTAAAATTTTAATAATTATGCCCGAGCGTTACAAAATAAAATAAAACACGCATTTTGGTGACGTTTTTTTTTTGCGTAAATCAAAACATGCGGCCAATGTTAAGCGGGAATTTCAACCTTTTCGCCACATGCATAGTAGTATTATGGAGTGTGTGATTTCGTTCGAATTTTAGGAAGTGGATCGCGTTAGGCGTTTTCAAAGACATTGTAGTATTTATTGTGTTCAAGTTTAATTTTTTAGAAGTCCATTTTATTAAAGTATTTAAAATTTAATAATAACTTTTATTATTATTTTAAAAACGGTTTATTTATAAAATAATGTTTTGCTAGATAATTATTATTACGCGTGACTGCTGTTTTTCCTTCCGAAGGCATTATCAAACTGGGGGGAACCTACTCACAAATGATCTATTTATATTATTTCTATGTAGATACTTATAACGAAACTTTTAACTTTTTTTATTTCAAATACTCTTATTAATTTCTGAGTAAGTTGACGAATATTTTAATGGTTATATTACACTGTAACCTTTCCCTACTTAAGGGTTATAATGTACTTATTGTTTAAAATTTGAATAAAGATCACTAAAGCTGTCATGCGTAATAATAATTAAAAAGAGTAACTTCTTTTATAGATAATCCGTTTTTTCAATTTATAAATTATAGTTAATTTTACTATTTTTTTAAAAATTGAAATTGTATTATAAATAAAAATTATACAACATGATTTAACATTGCACATACAAAATAAATAAAAAAAATTAACAAATAGGTGCTTTTAATGGTAGCATCAATAAAGCTTGCAATTTAAAAACAGCTTTGTTTTATGCTAAATAAGTCAATATCTGAATCGATTCAGTTCAACAACAAGATCGCCCTCTCGGGACATCGAGATGACCATTGGGAAGCTGGTCTTGCAGGTTAGGAGATAAAACAGTCTAAGCTCTCGGTGACAGAGATAAACATCAGGAATATAGAAATGGATGCTCTCTATAGTAACATACCCTTCTGTTATTCTGACTATTGTCATGGTGCGAGTCAAGTAATTGATTTTCTTGGTATTATCATATCTTCTCCCGGCGCCCCGACTTACAGCATTCACTTTCACATAATACATTCTTCCTACACCTCTTTCTTAGTTTTCCGCCCTACATCAAAACCATTTAAGTGTCTCTATGTTAATTGTTTTCATAACGCTTACATCAGCCTCGCATTCTTTCCGTATTTACACAAATTGTGTATCGATATAATATATGCAATATTATCAAAAAAAATATCCTCATAGGACTTTTATACTATGATTCAAAATTCTAATTCGACATATTATATTTAACCCGCAGCATAAATATAAATTGCAATATTTTTATAATACTTTATTCAAATAAAACAAACAACGATGGATTAATAGTTTTGAAACAAATAAATAAGTACGGACAGAGAACGTTAGAATACATAACATACCTCGAATATTTAACTTAATTCCAAATAAAATGATTTTTTTTCATTAAAAAACATTTGTAACTTTTTTCCACTTATTTATTTTCGACCGGACCGGTTTCACAATATCACGGGCATATCTGACAATGCCCGTGATAGGAAAAAGTTACAAAGGTTTTTTAAAAAAATAAAAAAAAAATCATTTTAACATGGAATTCCACCGTGAATTGACAGTTTCAAAATTAGAAATAATTAATTCCAAAAAGTTTTATAAAAGCAACCGAGAATATGTTTAAATACAATATGTAGAAAAAAATACTATCTGAGGGAAAGGATTTGGTAATGTGAATGGTGATTAAATGGGAGGATAGAAATGTATGAATGAGTAACTGTGTAAAGTTTTAGATGAAAATTATAATATGTAAATAATAATATATACTCACTTATTTACAAGATATTTTGATTGGCTTAACAGGATTTTATTTTCCATAACTTCCAATTTTTTTATTTTATTTTTTAAATAACCAAATGTTATCCAATGATGTACATAAGAAATTATGATATGTAACGATACTGTATTGCTATTGTAACCGTATTGTGAAACGTAAAATCTTATAGGCGTATATAAAATTTAAAAAAAAAAACAAATGTACATAAATCGGTTGAAAATATATTAAAGCAAGTTTTCTTTTATGGAAATGTGTTTCTTAAAGAAAATCAGGAATATTTCAAACGTACGAGAAATGGAAAACAATTTATAACACATGATTTTAAAACAAATAAACACCATTATATATATTTTTTTTATATGAATACCGCATAAGAGTCCCAACTGCTCCCAACCATCTGGAGCCGGTGAGACTATGGCATCCCCTATTGGGGAATGTTGTGAGGCTGAAGGTATTGAGAAGGGGAAGGAGAAGGGGAAGAGGAAAGTTGGGAAATACCTGGCTATTCAGATCTGGTCACCAAACACGGCTAAAATCCATTTCAAGTAACGTTTCAATTCTGAATGGTGGTCTTTCACCAGGGTGATACTGAGAGAATCTTCCACTGTGAAATATATGATATTTATCAAGCCATCAAAAATTATAAAAAAATATAATAACCTCTCCATCAAAATGCGCTATATTAATTGCCTATCAGAATTAATAAAAATTCATCTTTATAAAAAACTTACTTACGTAAATATTTTATATGAAACATTTTATAAATAGAAGCAAATGAAATACTATGTAATAACTTGCAAAGTAAGAATTATGGCTCCCTTATTATAAACTCCCTTGACACAAAGAACTCCTCTTTTCTGTGAAAGTATACACGACCAAGAATATCCTTAAATTAAATTTTCGAAAAATTCTTGAAATGTAACTTATGGGAAATAAAAAAGTAAAAAAAAAAATACAAATTAAATGGTGTAAAGCTTTTAAAACCTGAATTAATTTAGCTATTAGTTTCTAACGTTCAGTACAAAAAGCTAAAACCGGTTAAACCTTCAAAGCAGACTATAACAAAATTTTAAATTCCTGAAAAATGAATAATAAAAGCTATAAACATTTTCCCCAATTTCCACAAATTTTCAAGGCCTCCATAAGTAAAACTTTCACTGAAAATTTAAATACATTGATTAAAAACAGAGCCTATAAATTACCTGCTGTAAAACAGGGCTGTTTTCTTATCATTTCTTGGTTATTCATTTTCATGTTAAGTAACACCTTTTTTATATCCGCTTCACGATGTTGTTCATGAATTATTTATGGGTTTCTAGTAAAATAAAAATTGAGATATTTATTTATTTTAGAAACCAATAATTCTTTTGAAATAAATTAAAAATAAATTTACATACAAAAACAACCGGTTAACAACGAGAAAAAATAGAAAATTTAGAAATCAGAAAAAGCGGTAATAGTGAATTGAATTTAATTTAAAATCGTTTAAAAATAAAAGTAATTTCTTTTATGATTTCTAACATGAATTCAATGTTTTATAATATTTTTGATTAATTACTCACCTACTTTCATAATCAACTTTTGTTTGTGTATATAATTTCTCTATTACATTATTGTGTTCTATATTTGTTATTTGTCTTTATTTGACATTATAATTTTTTTAATATTCTATATATTCCTGATGAGGAAAGCATCGCTTTCGAAACATGTTGATATGTATATATTAATAAAGTGGTATTATTAATAATGACGTCACAAAATGAATACCAATCTTTTGATGAAATTACTTACATATTTAATCATTACTTTCGAATATTAATTTCTTTCGGCTTTTAGAGAATTGAGTCGATTGAAACAGATTTTTTTTTGGTGTAATTTATTTTTACCAAAGAGAAGTTTCTGGCGAAAAACCAGAAACTTTTCTGTGCTTTTGTGGATCTACAAAAAGTACGGAGTGATTACGATTCTTAAACAGGTAATCGAGTCTCAGAACGATTGAATCGTTTCTTATGTTAGAGTGAACGGTCATTTTACTGGTTAGTTAGACATCACAAAAAGCCCGCCGAATGTCACCGTAGATATTCAATCCATACATGGATAATTGTATATAATAATTGAAACAGGTGGGCTTGGGCGCGAAAATAAGTAATCTGAATATATGGTGCTCTCTGGATATTGATGATGTGGTGCTGATTGCTAACAGTATGATGAACGAAGTATGTATGAAGAATGAGCTAATGATGAATTTGTCAATGAATATGCCTTTGATAAAGAGAGTATGAAAACAGTATGCAAATTAGTGGTTAATGATGAATACTTGAGCAGAGTCGACGAGTTTATATATTTAAGAAGAAGCCGGTGACGCCCGAGGAAGACACAGACAACCGAGTCAGAAAAACAGAAGAGAATGTATGAATACGAATGAAACAAGAAGTGTGTGCAAAGACCGAGTTTTTGACGGTCCGTCCTCTATCTGTCTCTTCGAAGAATCGGTGTGATGGTCATTTAGTTAGTTAGTAATTAATTTTATATTTTCAAACAAAAGAGAACGTTCTTCAATGACGTTCGAAAACTTACTGAACAGATAATAAACTACAAGATTGTTGTAGAATCTCGTAGTCATGATAAATTGGTAGCAACCAAAAATGTATGGGAAATTGTATAAAGATGATATTACAAGTTCTTAGAAATCGAAGTATGATACCTATTAAAATGACGGAATGGATTAGAATCGCTGTAACTCAGTGACTTAGACTGCAAGGTACCGGTTATGTGATATTGTATTAATATTCGATATCGATATTTTTTTCTCGTATGTATCTCTACGGTTACACGTTACATGAGTTGTTAATATTATCTTCAATGATTTTCAATAATAACTCTTCAAAAAACATTGCTGGAAAACTTGTGACATAAAAATTATTAACTGTAATGACTAATATAAGGTTGATAATAATAAATCATGTTGCATAAGGCATTGAAGGGGCTAGCACCATTATTCTTGATTGATGTCTGCGTGAAGGACAATATTACTCAGAGGCAATTCAAGCTCAGGTCGACCGAGTGTGATACATCGAACATACTTGTGATTTTTTTGTTTATTTTTATATTTTTTTAATTATTACATTTCCTAGATACATTTCTATAGCGTATATAATAATGGAAAGTACAAACTATTATATAAAAACTTATGACAATTGAAAATATATAAATAACTGAAAATAATTCAAATATGTACAAGCGTTATTATGTCTTGGCAAGTCGATATAAGTTCACAATGAGACAGATTTCCTATTGTATCTAATTAATATCCGACATAAAACATAAATTCATGTACGTAGAAACATAATTTCAGGACATTTTTTTCTTTCTTTTTCTTTTTCTTTTTCTTTTTCTTTTTCTTTTTCTTTTTCTTTTTCTTTTTCTTTTTCTTTTTCTTTTTCTTTTTCTTTTTCTTCTGTTTTTCTTTTTCTTTCAATCCTCCATAGCTTATTTAGTTGCGGTTTTCTCTCCTTGTTATTTAATTTCATTAGTATTCAGTGAAAAACCATGTATATAATGTCATATAATTTTCTCTTGTTATTTGTACCTACTATATATTTGATTATTTACACCATTAGTTTCTAAATTGTTATTTTATAATACCTGCTCATGTATATTGTATGTCATAGTATTAATTTGCATATTGTATATATATTATAATAACAGATATACTATGTAGTATATCTGTTATTTTACAATTAGGTTAGGTTAGTTAGTGTAAAGCGCACTTGAGGTGAACCTTCACAAAACTGCGCTATAGAAATTAACTCTTATTATTATTATTATTATTATTAAGTACTCCAGTTATGCCTCTTATTTTGTAATCGTTGGGATAACCTTTCATTTGGTTTGATGTCAGAAAGCAATTTTGAAATAATAAAAGATCTAAAACAATATACCTTTAATAGCGGGCTATAAACTTTAGAACTGTGGATCAACTATACTCAAGCACAGTGAAATGCCATAAGAGATCAATACAATAACGCGTATAGACAATTGTTACGGCTACCAGTGCCGGCGAAATGTTCGCATCAGGCAGAGGAAACTGCTTTTACGCTACAATGAGGCATAAAGCGGCTAACTCCCGATGCAAGCTACTAAAATCTCGAAATACCATAATAAAAGCCCCAATCGGGTGGTTAATCTCCCCCAGTACAAAAAATAGATTCTCCGAAAACTCCATAAGAGGAACCTACGATGTGAATATGTGTTTTTTATTATGTTTTTTAATTTTTTAATTATTATTTTGAATATAATTATTATATTCTTTTAAAACCTTTCCCCTTTCATGTTATGTGTGCATAATGTAAATTTATTTCCTTTTTTTAATGTTTTATTTTTTATCAGTGGCGGCTCGTGACTTTTGAGTGAGCTTCAGAAATTTAAGTGGTAGGTGGGGTAGTGCCCCTCAAATCTTCATACGAAAAAAATTGAAATTTTGAAAATAAAAATCGTTTTCACCTAAAACAACATCAATAAAGTCATATTTTTCAATCTTACCACTCTAGCTCACTCAAAAATCACGAGCCACCACTATATTTATTAGTGTATTATAATGCCTATATGGACTATATTGCATTGTACAACCCCTGCGTGTAGCCCGGAATATTATTATTATTAACAAAATGTAAATCGCCCTCGAGGTGATTTTAATCACTAAACGGCGCTATAGAAAAGTTGCCCATCTTATTATTATTAATTCAACTAATTAATCATCATCATATTTCCCCGCAAGGGAAGCAGAGAGAATATACCGCCACGTAACTCCTACGGCACATATTTCTAGCTTCTTTCGCATGCATATATCGTTTCGAACATATGTAGATACTTTTCTCTCAAGCATAATTTATTTTAAAATTGAAATATATTAAGGCTGTGAATCGAACCATCTTTGTGCGAAGCCTACCTCAGCGCGCTTTACGTCTTCATTATGTTCGTTTTATGTTTAATATTAAATCAACGTATTAATATATGTTAAGTAGACATTCAGAACGCGAGACCATTAAATTATAGTTTTATCAGCGTCGAGAAAGGAAATATAACCTATAGCAAAGTGAAAGGAATCCAAAGTATCATATTCATGCTAATTTTGAAGAACCCGTAAAGTTTCGAGTTTTCAGAAGTTCTATTTCTTTATCTATATAGATAAGTTTTAGCGGAATCCGGAAATTAAAATAAAGCTTCGATTAAAAAGATTGAAATATTTTTTTTGGTTTTATCTGTAAAACTCCACTTTTGTTTGAATGTTAAAAAAGATATGAAATCTTTAATTTTTTATTATTTTTTTTTTCATCCCACTCTCTTCAACCGCACAAACTAATCCAACTATTTGGGATGTTATATATTGATCCCAACTGTCACTGGAGAGTTGGGATCAGTCAATAAAAATGCAGAAATCGCATTGGTCGCACTATCAAGCCAGTTAGTCAATGGCATTCTCAATATTGTGTTATGATGTACTGAAAGGAATGGGGATTGAAAAACAAATAAGATGGAGAAGGCTGTGAAGTATTTGCATCTTCAGATTTTGTTCCCAAATACTTCTAAAGCCATTTGAATCAATGTCTCAATTCTGAATGATGATCTTTTACTAGGGCGGAATTGAGAGTATATATCATTCATTCGAAATTCTTTACTTTACAGAAATTATGGCTAAACAAGAGGAAAGGCAAAAGAAACATTCGCATTTAAAAATTCTAAATATGTAAATAAACGTTGGCAGCTAGGCAAATTGTTGCAAAATTTTTAACATGCTGAAAATATTCCGCGAGACTTAATGGCGCGAAATATTTGACGCGCGGCAATCTCGCGCCGAAACGAGACTTGGCGCGAAACTCGCATTTCCCCCTGCTCGACCGGTGTAAAGCGGAGTGATGTTTGTTGTTACTAAATACAAAGTTTCCACAGAGTAAGTACCACATGAGTGGCAGTCACTGCTTTTACTGAAAATGCTAAGGACGTGAATAAATAAGAAAGTGATATTATTAGAGTGACAATTAAAAAAAATGTATGGAAGCTGTTGAGAGGAAGATTGCATATATTTCTGTGTGAACTTTTTTTGGTAGACTTGGTAGACTCTCGCTTAGAATATTGGACTAAAAAGGTAATTCAAAATTTGTCATAATACTCGTCAGTCCGTGTTTTTTTTCTGATCTCATTTATCAAAGGTTAGTTAAAGTAAAAAAATCTTCATTAATTATTATAACAAAACAACTCATTTCCCGGTTAGATACGTCCTTCATCATTACTATTATTTAATGTTTATATTTATGATATCCACAAATGTTTTTTACATGCCAATTATCTAGCATACGCAGATGATAAAAAAATATATTTAGTTGTCAAATCAATCAATGACTGCATCAAACTTCAAGATGACCTCAATCGTCTTTTTGTGTACTGCAAAATAAACAAATTAGTTATTAATATTTCAAAGTGTAACAAATTATCATTCACACGTAACAAAAGGAAAATTCATTTTAATTACACTTTAAACGAAACATATATCACAGAAGTAGAATCAATTCGAGACCTTGGGGTAATACTGGATGTGAAACTAAATTTTATTAAACAATCTAACGAGGTTATCACAAAAGCCAATAAAATGCTTGGATTCATAATTCGTATTACAAAACCTTTTCGCAACATAAAGACTCTTTACTCCCTTTACACAGCGTATATCCGCCCTCACTTAGAATATTGCACACCGATATGGACACCTTCATACCAAAACCATATTGAGAGAATCGAAAGCATTCAACGCAAATTCTTTAAGCATATAAATTATAAATTTAACTTACACTTTGCAAATAATACCGAATCCTTGAAATTTCATAACTTTATCACGCTTCAAACGCGACGCTTAATATTTGATCAAATCTTTTTATTTAAAATTATTAATAATAGCCTGGACTCGCCAGAACTCATTAACTTTATAAACTTTCACATACCATCAAGAACAACCCGACAAACCGATTTTTTTTATTTGCCCGCATGCAGGACCAATCTCAGGATAAATTCTCCAATTCCCCGTATTTGTGCGCAATATAACGCACAATTTCACAATATCGACATTCTTCACAATACCCTCTCTAAATATCGAACCGCAATAATACGTACGACCACAAATTGTGATGCACGCCTGTAAAATGTATCGAGAGGATCTCCTGTCCCGATCCTATCTTCCTCTTCCTCTCCTCCTTTTATTCTTATTTTGTTTTGTGTAATAAAACATACTTTCTTAACCACTTTTAGCATAAGAAACTTTGCTGGCTTACCTTTTGTAAAACTTCCATTGTATATAAATCTGTACTAAAAGCTGTTTGTTTCTTACAAATAAATAAATAAATAAATAAATTACACAAACACCTTTTTCTGCTTATATTGTTTTTAGTAGTTTTAGTGTTTTCAATTCTGAATGGTGGTCTTTCACCAGGGCGATCCTGCGAGTATCTTCAACTCTGGAACGTGCGCAAATATACAATATATTATTTTAAATTAATTAATTGTGAAACAACACAATTTAATTAAATAAAATTTACTTGCGCACGCCGGGATTTGAACCCGCGACCTTCGGATTCGTGGATGAGAGCCTTATCCCTCAACCATAGAGGCCTATTCATAACTATATTGCATACGATTTTCATACTCTCTCTTTCAAACACCATGACTTTAGACTTCCATTCATCATTATCTCATTTTTCATATATACGTCGTTAATCCTAGATACAAGGGACTATAGATCTTCCATACTGTTAGCAATCAGCACCGCATCATCAGCATACGACAGGTAACATACGATCGGTAATGTCAAAAAAATTATTTATCTGTATATAGGTAACTATTTTGGGTAAACTACTCATGATAGATATTTACAAGTTTGTACAATTTACAAAAAACAAGCAAGTTATGACAAAAAAAGCATGAAAATCATTAGCTCATTCTTCATACATACTATGTTCATCCTAGATACGAGGGATTATAGATCTTCCATACTCTTAGCATTAAATTCTAACTGTTATGTATCTGTCATGTTGGTAGTTGTGAGAACGAAAATACGATGTTTAGGTTGGTAGCATTGTGGCGGGCTGGTCGGCTGGGCGGTCTATCGTATAACTTGAACTTGTCTGAAGTATGAAAATAAACGTCTCGTAAAGAAATCGTCTATAATTCAATTACCCGAGTGTAGACATATTACTAACTTAACATTATTACAACATCATGGATAATACATTAGGTGTTGAAGTGGTGGTGGAAATGAGAATCGGAGGAGGGTGTAAGTAAAGAGCGGGGAGGACAACGAGACAGATGGTAATATATACAAAATAAGGGCAGGGGTGATTTTAATGATAGTTAATTAAGTCTTCATTATTTTTTTACGGATTTTTAAATTTTAATCGTTTGATAATATGAAAAATATTTATACCAGTATTTAGTTTGACGGACTTTATCAAAACTACTGTTCTCAGAAATCATATGATTAATGAATTCAGAAAATATGTTATTTTGTAGTCACCTCAAATGTTCTGTAATCCTTACGTCAAATTTACTAATTATTTTACCAATATAATAAGATGGACTACTCGTATCATCACAAATCAGTTGAATGAACTCCGGAGTTGGTCAATTTATGGTCTTTAGCATTAAATAATTTTATTTTATTTTAACAACCAAATTCTTAATCATATTCGTAGCATGGCACTGTTTTTTTAAAATTAAAATAAACATCACTAAAAGAAAATATTGCAGAATTGGCGCAAAATCACCAAGCGTAAAACAATTTGCGCGAAAGCGTGTGAAAGGCGGCAGAAGCGTAAAATGCCAGTCGTTACCATGGTAACTATATATTGTTCCAACGGCGCCCGGGCCTATAGTAAATGGAATGACACGCCTTTTAAAGCGCGTTCCCGTACCTGCACGTGCACGTGTCATATTAAAGTACACACGTGTCGAGCTTATTTTATGAGTGCACGTGTGGAAAGGAGATTCAGTTCTATGCTGAATATAAATTACTGGTGTACCTATGTAAGCCAGTGATGTGTGTAAAATTTGACTTTCTCCTCTAATAAATATTTATTTAGTAACCTTTGAACAAAATCAAAGCTCGTATCGGTGTTCTCCTCTAAAAATAAATTCCATTTCAACATTTTAACATTTTTACTTTTTTAATAAAATTAACAGGAAGTATTTTGTTTACACTACTGTTTAATATATAAATATCAACATGTTTGGAGGTGATGCCAGTACTATATAGACAAATTATAAACATAGAAAATGATAATGTAAGAATAGATAAATTGAAAAAAGTTATGAAAGTAGGTAAGTAATTAATTAATAATGTAAAAATTACTTAAAAAAATATTATAGGATATTAAATAATAAATTTGATCTAGAAATTTAAAAAAACATTTTTTTTAAATTTATGTAAGAAACCTTAAAAAAATATTTAAAAAAAATTATATTAGAAATTCTAGAATAACAAGGCATAACATATAATATGTTTTTATTATTAAAATACATATTGATAATATTCTAAATATAGTTATTAGTATTAAAATAAATTTAAAAAACAGCTTAAAAAAATTGATTATTACTAATATTTAATTGACTATTAACACTTCTAATTTCTAAATTTTCAAATTTAACTAATTGAAACACATTTATATTAGTATATAAAAAAATTAAAACTTTGTTTATGTCAAAAAATGTTTTGTTTCCAAAATATGTTTGGCAAATTCAGAATAATTGTTATTACTTAAACACCATAAGGCCTATATAAAAAAATGTTACAATTATTACGAATTAATTTATTTACCCACGATGTATTCAAAATATCAGCTTTATCCTTGTTATTTAAAAGGTATTTAAACAAATTCATACTTTGTATAAAAAGCTGGTTGGGTGGTATTTGGGATGTTTTTTAATAAATTTGAAGTATTCTTATCTAAAAATAGTCTTTGAAAATTAATTTTATTAATAATGATGCCACAAAAAAAATTACACGTCTAATGAGGAAATTGTAATTACGTTTTCAGTGCTGAGATGATGACCAAAATAAATGCTTTGTAATTTTATACATTTTAATTACTTTGTACATTTAATTTCAGAAGAAACAATTTCTTTTTAAATATACTAAGACATCTTTTTTTAATTTCGTCTGGAAGGCAATTACATAAATTGTCCACTTGTAGCCAATGGATTGCTTGCCATATTATTGTGTGTTGAATAAATATTTGCTAGCATGCTGTTGTATAAAGTGTGCATATACTTGTGACGTTTTAATTCACTTTGTGTTTGTTTTTTATTACTGTTTAATTTGTGTATTAAAAGATATACTCGTATAGTTGTCTTACTGTTAAAAGTTTTATTTCCTCATATAATTTTATGGTGGATGTTCTAGAATTAAAATTAAATAGCCTTTTGATTACCCTTTTACGTAACGTTGTTTTGTTATCTGTGAATCATTTATGTTTATTTCATATTCATTCCTCAGATTGCAATGAAGTAGTTTCGATTTGATTGAACTAGGCTATATAATAATCAAGTATTTGGTAAAATATATAAAAATCTGATAAAGATGCCAATCATTTGATTTCGTTATTATAAACAATGTAATTTAGTTTCTTGTATTTTTTTCGGCATTCACTATATAGCAATTTCTAGACATTTTGTTTGTAAGTTTTATTTACTATGTGCTTTTGCTATTTAATATATCAAAAATAGTAAAAGTACATAGTGAATAAAACTTACAAACAAAATATAATTTAGGTTGTGATGTGAGCATCATGTGTGTAACTGTACATAACATTCTAATTCTAAATTCTATTGAAAAATCTGAAGTACGTAAATATTATTTTCACTACACATAATTATTATTTTGTTAATATTAGTTAACCTTTTTATTATATTAATTTCTCTATTAATATAAGCATACATAAAATTTAATATAGCATATTGGGTTTGCACTATCCACTCAGTCCTGCTGGATTACAAACTTAAATGAATAAATAAATAAAAAAATAAACTTAAATAAATAATGAAAACTTATGCCACCGTTCTTACAACATGTAGTGGTGTAATGGTCAGCATAGTTACCTTCCAAGAAGTTGATCTTGGTTTGGGTCTTGGCCGTGGCGATAAAAAATACTTTATCCTTTTTTTTATTTTCGTAAGAAGCAATCACTTTGTGGTTTGACATTGTATTAAGTAAATGAAACACGTTGTTATAAACCACCAATATATTTTATTTTCACCAACCGGTTTAATATAACAACAAAATTTTAATACAGAATTATCGGTTATAAATACGTAAACAATACAATAGAATGAAATAGATATATATTACAAAAGAGAGACAAAACAAAATATTGGAGGAAGACAACAATAGAAAAACATTATAATGTTTTTCTACGTAAACATTATAATGTTATATTCGTGGTTTGTAACAACGTGTTTCATTTACTTAATACTTTATCCTTTCTTTAATACAATACTTTGCTTTCAATTTTATTATCATATTCCGTTATTTTTAACGGCTCTACGTCAGTTATTACTATAAGAACATATTATTTTTAGTATTCATAATAAGTTCGCATACACTGTGCAATGAAAAATGATAAGAAAGTAAAAACAGAGTTTTTATTAAACTGTCTCCCATTCATGTTGGAGAAAGCATTAGACAACAGAAATGGCAAATACAAAAAGGCACCAAAAGAGACTCACATTACTATTCACACGATGTGCCGACGGTATTTTGAAATATGCATCAATTTGTTTTTTATAGACAGTACGCGACAGACGGAAACCACCAATACATTATCATGGCGTTGATGGAATCACAGTTGATCTTTATTTGTTGATAAAACGATGGTGATTGCTTCGATTTATCTCTTGTCCATTTTTTTTCAACCTTCTAACAATAAGAGAATTTAGTATTTTTTTATTTTGAATGTAATTTCCATGCTGAAATTAATTCTTAAAGTTGGATTTCTATAAAAAGCACGAAAACAGCCGGAATCCGAGCGGTGACCACGCGATTTTACACAATCGTCATATGGTCAGACAGAATGAATTTACACAGAGCAGACGGCCTCCATGGTCGAGGGGTAAGGCTTTCGACTACCAATCCGAAGGTCGCGGGTTCAAATCCCGGCGTGCGCAAGTCATTTTTATTTAATTAATTTGTTGTTTCACAATTAATTAATTTAAAAATAATAATTAGTATATTTGCGCACGTTCCAGAGTGGAAGATACTCTCAGTATCGCCCTGGTGAAAGACCACCATTCAGAATTGAAACGTTGCTTGAAATGGCTTTTAGCCGTGTTTGGTGACCAGATCTGAATAGCCAGGTATTTCCCCTTTTCCTCACCTTCCTCTCCCCTTCTCCTTCCCCTCCCCAATACCTTCAGCCTCACAACATTCCCCAATTGTGAATGCCATAGTCTCACTGGCTCCAGACGGTTGGGAGCAGTTTGGGACTCTTGTGCGGTATTCATATAAAAAAAGAAAGAATTTAGGTGCGAACTACCCCGTGACGTAGTTCCAATGGTACTAACAAAACAGGGCGTTTTAATGGGATGGTTTTTATTAATTTTTAAATAAATATATTCCATAAAACTTTTATATTATTTTTCTTCGGGATTTCTATATAAAAAATGTAAAATGTAGGAGTCCATAAAAATGAACGGCTGATGTAAGCGTAATAATTAATATTAAGAAAGGGACACATAGATGGTTTGAGTATGCAGAGCAAATGAACCAAGAAAAGAGTATATGACGTCGGAGTTAATGCTAGAAGAAATCAGGGAAGCCCGAGGAAGACATGAGTCGGGTGATATCAAGAGAATGAATGTGAATGAAGCAAGTAGTGTTTTCCGATATAGAGTTGTGTGTCGGTTTATCCTCTAGAGGAAACTTGTTAGTTACTTGGTAAGTTGGTTTCATAAAGTAACTTATTGAAAAAATTATATTTTTTTGACGTCATAAAAAATATTAAGATTGACTATGGAATGTTTCAAATTTGTGATCAGTTGTCAAACATGACAGTAAGAAAACTGATCACAATTCGGTCAAAAACTGAAACCGGCCGAAAATCAGCTTTCAAAAATTGAATTTAGCGCTGATCGTCGATTTTATGGTCATCACACTCATCACCATTGTTATTTTGAAACATCCCAGCTAAAGCATTTCTCATTTAGTCCTTGGATGTTGCGAGTATAAGCAAATCGTTCCCAGTAAAGACTTTCATTCAACTACCGTCGTGTTTATTGACAGTTTAAACACCTACATACAATAAATCTTTGAAAATCAATTCAATGAAAAAAAAAGCTTTTCGCGAACATAAAGCAGCACCTTTTCAGCGTTTTATCAGGCTTTCCCGCTGAAATGGAAAACAGAATAGGGGCGTGTTAGGTGTGGTGTAGGCTTTCACCATGGAATATTTCAGCCGATAGAAATGTGCTATGGGCGTGTCCGTGTGCCAGGAGGAAGATAATTTTATCCTTAATTTTGGTGAAATTGTTTAATCTAACCTGGTATAAAACCACCAATGGGAATCGAGACGTTGCTTAAAACGTTTTTTTTTATTGTGTGCAGTATGCCATATACATCCAGATTTTCATTTTCTCCATCTCCTCCCTTCTTCCCTTCTTACCTTCTATGATACTGGAGAGGAGGTTTTGGGTAGGAAAAAGGTACGAAGAGTGGGTAGGAATCCAGGGGTCTGTGTGTCCAGGAGTGATGGACATAATCTGTCCCTCTCACTTTGACTTAAGGCGATGAGTCGAGAGAGTCTGGCTGGAGAGGACAAGGAGTTTCCCTCAAGCAGTCACTCCCGATTCAGCCCGCTAAGCAGTTGGTGGGCAGACATATCCGCCGCCAAGACATGAGGAAACCTCACCCCATAAACCCAAGCACCCTTGCTTAGTCGCCTGCCGTAGCAAACTACTAGGGGTGACCTATGGCAGAGCTGTTGGTTATCCGATGAATGGTTCCCGGGGCGGCGGTACCGATCCCCGCCCACAAATTGAGTGATTGATTATTATCGATGAAATTTTTGAAAACGTTTTATCAATTTCCAAGAATTAAGGATAAAAATGAGCTTCCATCGGGTACACGGACACACCCGCAACATACTTCTACCGGTCTATCTCTTCGGTTGGTGAAGTAGTCTTTCATGGTGCAAACCGCGACCAGTGGCGTACATTAAATCAGCCGCGTGGGCTCGTGCCCGGGCGGAGGGAAATGACGCGAGAAATAAGTGTTAATGCTCGCCATTAGCTTTATTGCCTTTGGCCTAAGACGTTCTTCACTTAACCCCGGGCTCGTGGTCGGGGTGTGGTTTACCACAATGTTTCACGTTTTAGCAAACATTAACGTAATTTATTAACATTGTATAAAAAACTACATTTTTATTCGAATATTTGATAGAAAACTTGGTACATTGTTACGTGTTGGATTTCCCATTTTTGCCACGTATTAGTTTTTATGAGACCACCCCTAGTCAATCGCAAATTTTGTTTATCGGCAAATCGAATTAACTAGAAACATTAAAATAAATACATTATTTCACCATTTCACAATGCACTTTTGCTATTTTTGTAGTAAATATTCTATATATATATTTAGATAATATTCGCCATTTTCAATGGTAACATGTTCGTAGCTGAAGAGAAATATACATGAATAGCTGATCATAACTAACCTGGCCTTGGACTAGAATTATTATTTTTTAAATGAATTTATGAAGTTATGAATTCATGCTTGTCGTTTGGGTGCCATAATTAATTTGACAACAAAATTAAAGCTTTGTGACAACTATTACTATCTCTAAACAAAGAAACGAAGATATTGTATTTTATTCCAAAAACCGTTTTTTTAAAACATCTAAATAATAAAGTTCTTAATTAGGTACCTACTTGTATTTTCTACTTTGAAAATATTCTGCTCAAACAAACCTTCTTCTTTTAAATATGTAATCTGTGGCTAACCAGAGTGGTAAATCTATGGGCTAACCTCTATTATATATGGAAACAGTTTCATATGTTGAATTTCATTGAAACTACTCTATAAACCATCGCGGCACTAATAAGTAAAAAACTGTTCTATTTTCAGCGAAACAGATCAAGTGATTTTCGAGAAAATCGAGGACACACAGACAAACATTCCTTTTTATGTATAGAGATTAATATCTTGTCATGGGATACAATTTAAAGAAAAAAAAATATATCGTAGAACCGCAAATCTCCGATAATTCATACAGACTCCGAGTACCGAAGATTAACTTAATTCACTTAATAAAAAATAACATCCCACCCCCCTCCACCCTTCTGTAGTCATCACAATGTGAAACTAAATTCTCTCATTTCACCCTCTCCCTGCAGATACAACAAAATATTTATAAAATTTCTCTTGGCGGAGACCATCTTTACACAACCATTATTAATTAATTTTGATATTTAAGTGGTTTTTATTCTTCATACTGCCCTAGTACTTAAGAAATACTAAACTTCATTTATCTAATCATCTCCCTGTCTCCAGTCAGTCATAAACAGTTAAAAACGTCTTGAAAATCCGACGCACTGACAAAAGTTTCAGTTTTTGAAATATACCATAATCTAAGTAGCCTTGAACTTCTCACCTTCCCTTCTACTCTTCCCATCAAGGACATTTTAGAAACATAACATTTATCTGCGGTATATCATTTTAAAATTTTCAACTTTTTCAGTACCCTTAGCGTAATTTCGTACTTAGTAGGGTAACTAGCGGTATTGTAGCGGAGTACCTCTACCATGAAGAATCATTTATACGCTAGCTATATTATTACCATTGCCTGAACGTTGGCAACGCTCGCGGCAAACCTTAAGGCTGTCAGAACAGTGTTGGAGGCATTTCGTCATTATCCGGCCTACGTTGAACATGGTTCCCTCTTTCTGCTTCATTCAATTTACATATTCACTAATATTACATTTCAAGTATTTTTGTTTTTCAATTATAATAGATTTGAATAAATTATGATCTAGAATTACTATGATAGCATTAGTGGCGGTTTTTTCTAAAGTGCATTTGTGTTGTGAACTCCTATAAAAATAGAAAATATTAATATGCAAACAGGCGAACGTGTATTATAATTTTACCACACTTTAAAACAGCACATTATTCAAATTCTCTGCTAAAAAATTCACCCGTCCGTATTAATACTGCTAGAGTGCGAGTCCGAAATGAATCGATAACCTGAAAACGGAGAATCAAATAAGAACATTAAAAAAAACTGTTCAATCTCAAAATACGTGAACAAAATAATAATCTGTAATACGAATAATATCTAAGGTATGTAAATAATATAATGTAATATTAAGTAATGTGATGTAAAATATCAATATTAAAATAGGTTTATAATAATATGTATGTATGCAGTTAACTAATATAATATGTATATTTAATAATTATGTATTTATTTTAAATTAATAAGTAATAAAAAAAAATCTCATACGCGTATTTTGAATTCAGCGCCAATGGGACTTTCTATTCTAAGAATTAGTTTATACAATCCCATACAAGAGGCGCTTCAGTGGCAAACCGTGAAAGCGTGCAAATCTTTAGGAATCTGTTAACTATCTTGGTGTGCAATGACTATGGCATATATTAACACGAAATTTGTGGAAAGGCATATTGAAAAATAAATAGACTTTTTCTGTGATCATTATGTTTTAGGTTGTCATTACAATAAGTTAGTTACTGAAGATGTTTTGTAATACAAAACGTTCAGTTTCGTATTAAATTTTTTTTCATAATTCAATTAATTTTATATTCACATTTTTTTAAAGAAATTGTGTTAATATACAAAAACATTACAGAGGGAGATTTAATAAAAGCGTATAAAATAAATCAATAAATTAAAATTAGGTACATTTTATATTAGCAGCAACAAAGCTTGCTGTTTAAAAGCAGCTTCGTTGATACTAAATATGTCAATATTCTAATCGCTTCTGTTTAACAATAAGATTGCTTTTCCATCGACATTACAATTAGCTGTAAGTTGGGAGATAAAACAGTCTATGCTGTTGGTAATGGAGATAATTGTAAGGAAAAAAAATGATCCTCTCCATGATAGCTGAGTTTTCAAAAATATCCACGAATAAATCTGAAGAAATGTGTAACAATGGGCACATCCCTTCTGACTCATAGATGGTTCATTCCGAGCATACCAAAGAAAAAGTCGGTGGGATAGAGCCACAGGTAGTAGATATACTCCCCCCACTGGAGTAATCTCAGAAATTTATTCTAAACCCTCCCCAACATGAGAGAATGCTTCACCTGATATAGACTCCAAATTATCGACCCACTCTCAAGTCTGCTCTTTACTAAGGGATTGATTAAAATTATGAGAACCCGGGTATCTCTAAAATTCCTTGCAGTGAGATAATAATTATAATAATAGCAGTACTAATAATAATGTTTTTTTTATTTTAGTTTAACAAAGTGGCGAGTACAATACTCTGTCTGCCATATAAAAGAATATATTTGAATAAATTACATGATGTGGAAATAGAATATAAAAAAATAACATAAGATAAAAAATAAATTAAATTAAAATAAAAAGGTGAACATATTTGAAAGTTGAAAAGGTGAACACTCTTGTCCAGGCGAGCCCTGCCACAGGGCGACGGCCTGGACAAGAGTGTTTTCTGATCTCCGGTAGGTCTGACTCATCCCGGCTACTCTGTGGCGCATCAAAGCAGCAAACCCATGCACCCTTCGTCGGCCAACATCGGCGAGGCGCTGCATCGCCAAGAGAGGCTGAACAGCGCCATGTAAGCGTGGTTAAATTGTACTCGGAGTGTGTTCATGACGCCTTGTGCATACCTCGTCCATAGTTCACAAGTGTAAAAGCTCATACAGTGTATCTGGAATAGTTGCTTCTTTACAGTAGAACTGCGCCTATTGAATCTCCTAGCGAGCATGTTGGCTCGCACGCACAGCGCTCTTCTTTGGCGTTCTATGTCATTTTTATCATTTAGATCATCAGTGATGAGAAGTACTACATTAAACTCATTAGCCACAGATGCTTTAATGAATCGCCAAATTACATCGTGTTGCTAGGTTGCTAATCTCTGGTGCAGTGATGTAATGAAATTCCTTTAGATCAAGGGAAAAATATGTATAATTATGGAAAATACCAAAATAGTATTCATAGATGATGGATTTTTTTCTCTCTTTTGTGAGATAGGCCACGATCCGCTACTGAATAGATTCGAATTTTGGTCTAGTGAATAAAATTGTAATCATCCTTCTGAGATCATATGTCTAAAACTTTCAACACTACCCTTTGCTTTAAAATCCGTATTTTCCTCAATAACCTGCTTTAAAAACATATTAATATAAAAACCTCGATTTTCGATAAGCTTCCCATAGATTTCATGGAATATTTGGATGGCTAAATACCCTAAAACATAACAAACTAGCCATGGTATTTATTGGGGTTCAATTAGAACCATATCCCGTTGTAATCTCTTAGAAAACACACCAGTATCCGGCAGTTTCAGGTTAATATATACAGATCCCACAGAAAAAACATCTTCTAGTTTGTATCACTTATGTTTATGGTAGTGTACCACTATCTGTAATTAATTTGGATCTATTGCCTTTCTTGGTACCGTATCGAAGGCAAGGAAATATCTCGGAATATTCTGATAATACAAATAGAAGGGAGATAGTATTGATGTAAGTGGAAGTCAATATTGTACATGATAATTGAATCGCTATAGGGTTGACATGATAGATTATTTTTAAAACGTGTTTTTTTAATAAATTGCCATGTTATTTATTTGATATTGGAGATGTTATTTTAAACGTATGATGTTTTTTCAAACGTCGTATAATTCCACTTTTTTGATTTCTTTAAGCGTAGAATTGAAGCGTTCTTCCTTAGCCGATTAATGGACGCTTTTCTCCCATCTTTGATAAATCTTTGTCGTTTAGGGTAATGCATATGGCGATTACTCATAACACACACATTTATTGATTATATTGATAAAACATATGAACAATTCAGGCGTTTATTGTATGTATCTGAAATGTATTTATATGTATCTGAAAAGCGAACGTCAGTAAATTTCACTCAATAATTCCCATCATACAATGAGGCATAAAGTTACCTATGTGAAAAAAAAATTAATTTACCTACTAGAAAAAGGCGCAGCCTGCTACTATGAAGACAAAAACATTGTTGAAGAAAAAACTCAAAGAAAGCATATCTTGAAGAAATCTACCGCTATCGGACGGCACTTCAGTGAAAAATTGGCTTGAAGTTGGAGAGAATAAATTTTTGCTTTCAGGGTTTAGTCCGGTTTTTACTTGTTTTTTTCCTTAGTTTTCTTTAAATTTCGATAACCTGAGTGTTTATGTAACCGAACTCTTAGACTTAACATAATACCGCCTACTACTTGACTTGCTAAATGCGAAATCTCCATTTAAATGTTAATTTTTTAAGAAGAAAATGAAAACTTTCCCGCGTAATGAATAACCCAAAAATATTCCATCTAATCCTACCACCATGATAATAAGCGGAAGATGTTACTTGTTCAGTGATGAAGGATTTTTCTAGGAATTGATATGAATCCACGACGCCTGGGTGGGAACCAGACGCATTTGTCAACTCAGCCACTAACTTGTTATTTGACCGATTGTTACCTAATAACTTATTGATTATGCAGATTTGTAAAGCTTGAGTACAATACAAGTTTTCAACATCTTTAAAAATAAAGTTTTTAAATAGATTTTCTTTTTTAGAATTTTCTAAATTATTAATGAACTCCCAAAGCTTCGCATTTTCACTTTGAACCCAGTGTATAAGTAACATCATATCATCAAAAAATATTCGGTATTATATTTTCTCAGTTCTGTAGAACTGTAGTCAGTTTAAATAGAAAAAACACTTTGAATTGGTATGGAAATTTTTGTTATTGTACATTTGCTATTTAAATTTTCTCTTTTACTTCAAACGAAAATACCGCCATCAACTTTCTACACAGGTTGAAGATCAAACTACCTGAAACTAATGTTTGTTATTCAAGTTTTAAAAATACGATCCTTATTTACTCCTGAAATATCCTGAAAACTACCCTTGGCTGACTTTCAACCAGTTTATGCTCGGGAAAGAATAGTTGCGGCAGTTTATATGAAAATTTGCCAGAAATATCATTTGGTACTAAAAATGCTGGGATGAAAAAAGCTCATCATGGAGATATGTTCTCGGTTGCACAAATAATATTTTTGCGTATACATTTTAAAAAGAATTTCAGGTGTTTTTTAGGTTATTTTCGACTCTGCTTTTATCATGAGCCATTTAAGATGGTATCCTTTAAATTCACGTCATAAGATTCATCGCTTAATATTCAACGTGGGGAAAGTTCACCGCCCTCAATTCACTTTTTTAGATTCACCGCGGAACATTCTAGGTAGGGAAAGTTCACCGCTCACAATTCACCGAGGAAGATTCACCGCGAAACAATCACTGTAGAGAAAGTTCACCGCCCACAAATCACTGCCGAAGATTCAACGCGGAACTTTCACAGCGGGAAAGTTCACCACCTACAATTCATCGCCGAAAGTTCACCGCCGGAAAAATATTTTCCTTTATTTGTAAGTCGTTTTTTACTGAAATAATTTCGTACAAATTTAAGTATTAAAATGAAATTCATGAAAATTTGACAATACGGTAAAGTCTACTGTGTTTTTTCAAAAACAATGAAAAATTTATAAAAAAGGTGTCTCTTAACGGATTCTATTAAGGCTCTAGTTAATGGTCTTGTCTCCAGATTGGACTACTGCAATTGTTTGTATGCTGATCTGTCAAATGTACATTTGAACAGACTGCAAGGGGTGTTCATCACAGCAGCTCCTCTAGAATTCGGTGCCACCAAATACCGTTATATCATTCGTCTGCTACCTAACTGCTAAGATTGGCTTCGAGTCACAGAAGAGTTCAGTTTAAAATCTGTATTATGGTGCATAACGCACTGAACGGGCTGGCACCATCACACTCGACTGATCTCTGCATGAGGGACAATTTTACTCAGAGACAACTCACGCTCTAGTCGGCTAAGACGCGTCGAAAAAACTGTTTGAACTCCCTCGTACAAATGCCGCAATTCCTTCCGTTTGGTCTGAGGTCAGAAAGCAATTTTGAATATTAAAAATAATCTAATTACATCTATTTTTAATACCCTCTAACCAAACGTAAAGCGCCCTTGAGGTGATTTTAATTTTAACGGCGATATCTAATAGTTATTCATTTATTAATACTGTGGGATACGTATCTCAACGTTCTATATTAATATTTTAATGAATGTTTTGATTTTTGACGAGTACTCCATTAAATGCATTTTTTTCCTCATAGCACTAACCAGTACCTGTCAAACATACGCAATTGATTGCACTGTAATAATTGTTTTTCCTCATTTCTTTAAAAGTGCTTCATTATTATACTATACGTAAATTATTTGGTATACGTAAATGATTACCCTGTACTGTTTTTCTGTTTTCTTCATATTCTATATTATTTATTATACTATACTTAAAATATCCGGTATATATAATTTAACTGATTCAATACCATACTCACATAAATATATCATTAAATTATAATTACGACGTTCGCCAACCTAATACATGTAAACACCAAAAACTACACATATCAAAAATACACGTGACAAAATACGGGCTGAAATCATTGGAATGCATTGCCTACACCAGCTATAACAAGTTGATTGAAGAATTGAGACATGTGTGTCCTTCGGACGTTTTTTTTATGATTTCCAAGTTTATTATTTATCATTAAGTAATGAAACATTTAAAGTTAAAGTCCCTAAACTATAGATTCTTTATACAAATAGAACCGCGTCATTTACGCAGACACTTTTCACCACATGATGGTGCTTTTAAATATCACCTGACCGTTATTGTCATTTGCGTCTTGTTGTTATAGTAGGGAATTTTTTTTTTAGTAAAAACCACATTGCGCTTCGGACAAATCTCGAAATGGTGTTGTGAAATCATGTTTTTTTATTTAGAAATCCATTTATTATTATAGGTACCAACTCTGTTCTGATAGCCGACCCAAAATATTGTTATGTATTTTTATTAATCTGTATGTTTCGAGCCCGTATATTTATTTACCTTATTTCCTGTTGTTTTTTGTTTTTGTTTTTATATTTTCACACGCATATTTGCCTCGAAAACTCTAAAAACCTAATATTATGTAGCGATATACGAGTATATAACCGCTTAATATTAAGTTGAATTCATGACTCATGGGAGTGCAACATAGTTGTATGTCTTATTTGAAAAAAAAATATATAAATTTTATTTTTTTATTTTATTTATTTATTACAAAAATATTCAAAATTATAACATAATACATGATATACATGTTTTTTTTTTACTTGTTATTATTCTACTCTCCATAAGTTGAGCTCCAGTAGCTCGTGGTTATGGGAGGAGTATTTACAAATATAAGATAAAATGAATACATAGTTAGAGTAAGTGATATGAAATTAAAATTAAAAACTTATTAAATAAATACAAACGTAAATCAACAAAACACTTTTATACTAATAATAATAATTAACCAAATAGTAATTTATACTCTAGGTCGTACATTATTAGGGGTACAATATATCATTATCTAAGTTCAGGGAATTAATTTGCTTTTTAAATTGTTCATATTTCAAAGTATCGGTTATAAGAGACGGGGTGCTCCCTCATGTTAGAGAGGGTTCAGAAAAAGTTTTTGAGATTTCTTTACATGAGGGAGTACGGACTCCGTATCCGTGGCTTTATCCAACAAACTTTCTTCTGGGCATGCTCGGATTTCACTCCCTGCAGTTCAGAAGAGAGGGGTATGCCGCTACCCACTTTTTTAGACTGCTGCGAGGCTCTATAGAGAATTCAGCTATTTTGGAACGCATAAGTCTTTATGTTACTGATGACTGTCTAAGACAGCGTCGTCATAGATTATTCTATCTTCCTACCTGTAGGACCCACCTGCCAATGGTTCTCCCGGTGGGGAGGAGTATATTGCTCCTGAACAAAATCTCACAGGATATCGACATATTTTGCGTCAGTGAGGAAAGATTCAAAAGGGAAATTCTATTGATTCTTGAAAGAATCTCTTCTCATTGACGCGATCTTCACCACTGCTTGAATTTATTTAAATATTTCTGAATTTATTTATTATTTTTAGTATATTTCTTTTTCCTTGTATATTGTTTTACAAATATTAAATAAGTACCTGTAATTTCTCTTACGCATTAAATATAACATGTTTGTAATTGTATTAGAAATTAAATATAAATTATTATTATTATTATTATTATTATACTAATTTTGTTTTTAGATAATAATAAATATATGCCGTGTATTATTTTTTACTTCTTAAGTACGTAATTATTATACTATGTTTCTTTTTGTTCTAAATATATTATTATTAAAAATTAATATCATCTTCTTTACATTCTGTATTTACGTAATGGCAATTAATTAATAAAATTACATAATTTGTCTCGACGCCATCTATTTGAGAGATTTAGCCGTAACAAGCCTTTCTCATACTAATAAAGTTGGTTGTTTACAGGTGAAATACAATAAAAAACAGTAATTATTGAATGAAACACTAGTATATATTGATTAACTTGGCGGGTTTGCGATAAGCCGACGTAGCTCAATGGTAGAGCATCTGACCGGCAATCAGAAGGATGCGGGTTCGAGTCCCGTCGGCGACATTTATCTTTGCTCGGAAAGGTTTTTTTCAATTTGGATGAGTGTTTCTGGCTAATAATTATTGTTTATAAAAATAATAATTGTTACCATTTGCGATATGCACACAAATCTTGTCTTAAGTTTTTAAGAACTTTAGTTTATCAATTAATAATTAATAACCCTGTCAATTTGACTGTCTTAAAGCGGGATTTGTTCCTAGTTGGTCAGTCGAAGTTTGTTTAACATTTTCTGTTCAATAATCAATAAATAATAATTATTATTATTATTATAAAATATAAAATTAAACTACGTTTAACACAAATTAAAATACGTTTCTCGTATCCTCCACAGTTAGCAGGCTAAGTTCAGTAGTAGAGGACTTACGTCGCTTTGCATGCGTGAAGACGTGCAAAATTGGTTTCTTTGAGATATCACAATGTGGAGCTTTCTATTTATGCGTTTTTTTATCTTTACTAGTTTTATTTTTATTTTTATGCGAGTACCGCACAAGAGTCGCAGCTGCTCTCAACTGTCTGGAGCCAGTGAGACAATGGCATTCCCAATTGGGGAATGTTGCGAGGCTGAAGGTATTGGGGAGGGGAAGGAGAAGGGGTAGACGAAGGTGGGGAATACCCGGCTATTCAGATATGGTCACCAAACATGGTTAAAAACCGTTTCAATTCTGAATGGTGGTCTTTCACCAGGGCGATACTGAGAGTATCTTTCACTCTGGAACGTGCGCAAATATACTATATATTACTTTTAAAAGAATTAATTGTGAAACAACACAATTTAATTACATAAAATTTACTTTCGCACGCCGGGATTTGAACCCGCGACCTTCGGATTCGTAGTCGAGAGCCTTACACTTCGATCATTATATGGGAAATCCCAATGAGGATATCATTATTTCTTATTTTGTTATAAAAAATAATGAAGATAATAAAACATAATATTTAAAAATCTGTTTCAAAACATTATTTCTACTGTTGTATTATTTTTAATATTGTCGAATCATTTTCTTTATATCACAGAAGTATCATTAAATCATGTGAATATTCAAACATACCGAAAATAACACAATTTAAAATACGGAAATTGTAATTTGCCATAGAGCTACGTTTCGCGAATGAAATAATCCACGTAATTTGATCATTCTCCAAAAAACCCCACTCATTCAAAAAAAAAACTAATTTTGTTCTGACGTTTTCGTATCACAATTTGGAGATTGCTTTGTTTTTTGCGGAAGGGTTTTGTGTTGGTTTTAGGTTTAATTCCGAAAAGCGCCATTTTTTCCGCGTTTTATCACGCGTTTTTGTATAATTGTTGTTTAAATGGACGACTTAAAAGACAAATAGGATTTATTGTAAAACACGTGTTGTTTAATAGTGATTGCGAAGTAAGAATTTTGTCATTTGCTTGTTTGACTAATTACAATATGTTAAGCTGTAAAAAAATCGAATTATTATATTTTTTTGTTTAAAGAACTATTTTTTATTTTATTTAGAAACTGATGTGTATCCGGCTTTGCTCGGGATTTTTATTTTTACAATAAAGTAATGAAGTTATGAAATTTTGCTTGTCGCTTGGGTTCCATAATTGATTTAACAGCGAAAGTAATTCCTTGTGACGATTATTAAAATCTCTAAAAGAAACGTTCATTTAAAAATTTTATTTCATTCCAACATTTATTTTTTCAAAATATATCTAAATAAAAAAGTACTTAAGTATGTACCTACTTGTGTTTCCATTTAAAAAATATTATACCCAAACAAACCTTCTTCTTTTGAATATGTAATTTGTGACTAACTATAGTGGTTTATCTATGGGCTTACCTCAATACAACATGGTGGTTTTCGTACTTATTTTAAAACGTTATACCAACAGTTTTACACGTTGGATTTCATTCAAACTACTCCTTCAACCTTATTAAACTAATATTAGCAAACTGTGCTATTTTTAACGAAACCAGTAATTTTAGAGAAAATCGAGGACAGACAGAATTTTTTTTAAATTTTATATTTAGAGATTATATCTATACATTTTGCAGTACCATTTTATATATCGTTATAATATACAGCGTTACATATTTTTTGTATTGTGTTTTATAATGTAGATTGTAAGATAGGTTTAAGATGGTGATACTGTGAACGGAATGTTATACGAGGTGTCCTGACCACTAGGAGAACCTGTGCTGAGGTGTTACAACGTGGTACAACCATTGATGGGTATTGGTGAGTTTTGTTTTAATATTTTAGTTTTGCTATATAAATGTGAACAAGGTGTAGAATTTGAAAAAAAAAACAAAAAAAATATTTTTACTTACCGTAATCACAGGGATAGTGAGTGAGGCAAATCCTTTAAAAAAAGAAGAAACGGTAATTATAAATATTGACGAGTCAGTTTGATAACTGGAGAGCACATACATGTTTTGGAACTGATGGTTAGGATACATTGTATACTGAATAATAATGACACTAGGAAATAAGTTAACAATATCAAATAATTATTTATTATTATATGTAATTATCAATATTTACATGATAATAATAGAAGGTAAGTAAGTACTAAAAACGCATATTTAAAAAAAAATTGTATAATCGGTTTGTTTCATTTTTTATTTAATACCCCCTAATTAGAAAATTCTCGTGTTTAGAGAGGGAGCAGCACTTGTTATCCATGTAATTATAATTATCTCGAAATACTTTGAAGAGGTTTTTGAAAGCAACCCGACTGATAATGATTCCAGTGGCGAATCAGGTATGAATAACGATGGGAAGAATGTTATCATAATGAGCACGGATGAAATGAAAAGATCGATTACATGTATGAAGAATGGTAAGGCTCTTGGTTTGGACAATATTGCTGTTGAATACTTTATGAGAGTATAATTCTCACGAGGTTATGCACACTTTTTAACCAGTATTTAGAGGAAAGTTACACGCTATTAGATTGGAGGAGGGCTGCGATAATGGCTCTATATAAAGTTAAAGGGTCACGTTTATAATGTGGAAATCACAGGGCTATTAGCCTCCTAACTTCAGTTGGAAAGCTGTCTGGTAGGATATTGATTAAAAGGTAAAAATATAAACAAAAGATAAATTGTGGAATATGAAAGATGCATTCATGAGAGGAACGGGCTGCATGAATCAGATTTTCTAGTTGCGTATGCTCACAGAGATGATTAAAAAAAACTATAAAAAGAGAAGTATAAGAAGTAAAGAAGTGTAAGAAAAAAAACAGAAACTTTTCTATGCCTTTATAGATTTACAGAAAGCATACGACCGAATTGACAGAAAAAATATGGAAGGTGTTGTCCAAGTATAGAGTGAATACGAATCTCATACAGGCAATCGTGTATATGTACGGGGAAAGCGTTGAATGTGTTAGGGTAAAGGGTGGTTTCATGGAGTGGTTTGACATCACAAAAGGTGTTAAGCAAGGTTGCGTAATGTAACAGTAGTTATTCAATCTATACATGGATAATTGTATTCAAGAAATGAAAGAGGAGGGGGAGAAATATGTATGAAGAATGAGCTAATGGTGAATATAAAAAGACTAAAGTCATGGTGTTTGAAAGAGAGAGTACGAAAAACAGTGTGCAATATAGTTGTGAATGACGAATACTTGGAGCAGGTAGATGAGTTTGTATATTTGGGAAGTATGTTTACGAGAGATGGAAAGTCAGATGGGGACATTGACAGAAGGGTGAATGCAGGAAACTCCATTGACGGAGAACTGAACGCGGTTGGCGCTAACAAAAAGTCGTTCAAAGAAGCGAAGCTAGCAGTCCACAATAGAATGCTGATACCAACCCTGAAATATGGCAATTAGACATGGAATTGGCAGAGGAAGGATGAAAGTAAACTGAATGCCGTAGAAATGAGATATATGAGGTGAATGTGTGGTAAAACCATGTATGATCATGTGAAAAATATTGAGATTCATAAAGAATGCAAGGTTAATGTAAGCGTAATGAGAAAGATTAAGAAAGGGACGCTTAGATGGTTTGGGCAAGTAGAGCAAATGAACGAAGAAAGGAGTGTAAGAAGAATATATGACGCGATTGCGAATGGAAGAAGAAGCCGGTGACGCTCGAGGAAGACATGGCACGATCAAGTAAATGAAATACTTGAGTCGGGCCATGTCAGAAGTCGAAATAGAAGAGAATGTATGAAACGGTGAATGAAGCAAGAAGTGTGTCCCAAGATCGAGTTGATCGGCTATCCGTCTTTTCTGCCTATCCCTGCGAGGAAACGGCGTGATGGTTAGTTAGTTAGTTAATTTCAGGAGTACTACCATGATTATAGATAATCTAACGCCTCTACTCTAATTGCAACAAAAAAAGGAAAATTTTAGATCTTAAACATGGTCTAATAAAATATCGTCTACTTATTTAGGAGAATTCCTTACGGATATTTAAGTTTTAGAATGTTGCTATTCAAAATGATACTATTGATATAATGGTATTTAATCTGCTCAAAAAGATGTTCATTATATAGTAACATAAAAAAAAATTATGACAACGTCATGTTTTACAATATTTCGATATAAGGGGCTGTTCAGTACCTACTTTTTATTGTTTTACCATAAATTGCGGTGAAAACACAGAACATCGTTTTATATCAATTTTTTGAAAACTCTTCCGTAACTACTGTGTTTAAAATTTTGTTAAGGAAAAAAATACAGCCACTGTGTTTGTTATTTATTCATTGAATATTGCATGCAATTTCACGCTAATTAATCAACTCTTTGCGGTTGATTTATTGCTTTGTAGTTGCAATTTGGTTGTAATGAGTTTAAGTCATTTTAAAACTTTATCCATTTTTGATTTTATAACCTGACTATAATCATAACTTATCATTACTATCACTATCATCACTATCATCACTATCATCACTATCATCACTATCATCACTATCATCACTATCATCACTATCATCACTATCATCACTATCATCACTATCAACACTATCATCACTATCATCACTATCATCACTATCATCACTATCATCACTATCATCACTATCATCACTATCATCACTATCATCACTATCATCACTATCATCACTATCATCACTATCATCACTATCATCACTATCATCACTATCATCACTATCATCACTATCATCACTATCATCACTATCATCACTATCATCACTATCATCACTACTACTACTATCACTATCATCACTATCATCACTATCATCACTATCATCACTATCATCACTATCATCACTATCATCACTATCATCATCATCACTATCATCACTATCATCACTATCATCACTATCATCACTATCATCACTATCATCACTAATATCATCTACTATCATCACTATCATCACTATCACTATCATCACTATCATCACTATCATCACTATCATCACTATCATCACTATCATCACTATCACTATCATCACTATCATCACTATCATCACTATCACCTACTATCATCACTATTTCTAATACTATCATCACTATCATCACTATCATCACTATCATCACTATCATCACTATCATCACTATCATCACTATCATCACTATCATCACTATCATCACTATCATCACTATCATCACTATCATCACTATCATCACTATCATCACTATCATCACTATCATCACTATCATCACTATCATCACTATCATCACTATCATCACTATCATCACTATCATCACTATCATCACTATCATCACTATCATCACTATCATCACTATCATCACTATCATCACTAACATCACTATCATCACTATCATCACTATCATCACTATCATCACTATCATCACTATCATCACTATCATCACTATCATCACTATCATCACTATCATCACTATCATCACTATCATCACTATCATCACTATCATCACTATCATCACTATCATATCTATCATTTCTATCATCACTATCATCACTCTCATCACTATCATCACTGTCATCACTCTCATTACTATAATCACTATCATCACTATCAGAATTGGTGTGGGCTTCCGTGAGAAGGGGGAATAGATCGGAGTTGACCCTCGACGTTGACGGAGTAGCTGACTTTGGTGCGGTGGCTTTTGAGATAGGACTAATTGACCCATCCTGGGGGGAGCTGGCTTGTTCCTTCATGTTCATAAGGTATTTTTCTATCTGGGCTCTAGTAGGCCCTAAAAACGAGCAAGGTCAGCCAATACTTTGGCTCCATGGTGAAAATATTTAATTCATACACTTAATTACAATAAAGAATCCGAAAACATAATATTAATAAACTATTATTAAATCGTTACACAGGAAGAAAAACTTGAAAAAACAAAACAAAACACGGCTTTGAAAAAAAAAAGTTAGGATTCGCGCGCATCCAAAACCTCTTGGGCATATTCCTTTTGAACACCGTTTACCTAGTCGGAGAACTATTTACACTTAACCATGTAGTTATCAAGTAGGGAAAAACTTTATACAACAATTCCATAACACATTACGGTTGGAAATATGGATATTTACGACAGGAGCAAATCATAAAAACGTGCTGTCCAATGGTTGCTAGGGTAACCTGAATCAACGTTCATAAAAATAAAAACGTATTAAAATATAGTTAATAATCATTTATAAATTGGGTAGAAATAACTCATTCGCATTTTTTTCAGACTAAAACTATTGTCAAATACATCCATATCGTATAAATATATCTTTCCAAGACTGTGTAAACTTTATATTGGGGGATGTAAGCCATAGTTGGAATGAGATATACATTTGTAAAATGTTAATGTTTGTTTAGTAGGTCGTTTAGGTATGTGTAGATTGATAAAATGCAGGACCTCTGAACAGTTGAATGTATGGTTTATATTTAAAAAAAAAATGTTAGGTCATAAATGAATTAAAAATTACTTTGAATTGACCATTTTATTAACATATACATATTAACATGTTTCGAAAGCGATGCTTTCTTCTTCAGGAAAATATAGAATATTATAAAAATAATAATGTCAAGTATGGACAAAAAAAGGAAATGATGAGGAAAAGCGAAAGCGATGCTTTCCTGGTGAGGAAACCATCGCTTTCGAAATACGTTGATTTTTATGTATTAATGAAGTAGTGAATATAAAGTTGTGTTTAATTAATTTATTAAAAATGAAACCACAAAATGAATAAAAATCTTTTGAAGAATTTATGAAAATTTTTCGTCTGTTTTCTAAATTTTGGAATATTTAAAACATGAATTAACTGTGAGTAATTTATGTGCTCCAAAGGTATGTAATGCGTATATTATTCAATAACATTTCTGGTATAAATTAAGTTGTTAGACGATTATAATGTATTCCAAGCCTTCTTCTGGTAGGATAGATATGGAGGTATACTCGGTAAGTAGGTACTTTGAGAAGATGGAGTTGTTGTTTTAGCATTTTGTCAGGCGTGGAGCATCATATAAGTTTGACGATGTCATTCAGTATTCTGATGTTCTACCTTCAAATCACCGTAGGAACAAATCGACAGAAGTGTCTTTATACCTAAAGTAGCGAAGTAAGGTAATTTTTTCCTTACTATGAATCGAAAATATCGAAATAATTTCTTGAAAATATGATCAATTTCATTGGCCTATCCGGGGTGTTGGAATAGATAGATCTTATTAGGTAAATTTAATCAGTTTCTTTGCGATCGGTATCGATCACATTCTAGGAATTTTTTGTTCAGTGTTTCAAATCCACAAGAATAATATTAGGATCTTGTAGGTACCTATGTATAGAATGTCTATAAGTTTTAAGTAGAAACTCGTAAAATATTATTATGTAGATTCTTTGTGTTATACAGCTTACAGTGAAAATTTCGTAAGAAAAATATGCGTCTTAGCCAGCTTTTGTGGAGACGTGGATAAATGTGATTGCGAAGTTCGGTTTATCTTTGTAATAACGCGCAAGTGTCTTAACCCCCTAAAACCAGTTGGACTATGGCGTTCTCAATGACTAAGATTGATATAGACAATAAAAATAAAAAAAACTAAATCATATAAAATACATCGTGGTTATGCGAAGAGCATTTACATATTCATAAGTAGATTAAAAATAAACACTTGGATTTATTTAAAACAACTTCAATTTAATATATTGATTGACTGGTTTCGGAAGTACCCTTCCTTCTTCAGGACTATATTAAAACTAAGATGAAATATTAAAGCAACATTGTACTAAAAACAATTGTCTAAATAAAGAAATATGTCAATTTTAAATGTTATCCGCCGTAAGTATATTAAAAATATTTGTAAAAAGGGTCAAACTAATTACTTCAATAAAATATTCCGTTTTTGTAAACAAGCCGAACCTTTTTATAATTTACTCTTTTACTTATTGGCTGTTTGGGTTAGTTTGGAATCTATTCCACAGCTACTAATAAGGAAATTGCCATACATTCTGCACATTTTTAAAAAGAACGAGATGATCATCAGAAAATTTATTTTTCGACGAGTAAATACTAATTCTTTGCAATGCAATGCGAGATGCCTGGAGACTTTCAGGATGCATTTATTCTCAAATCAAATGACAGCGACCCACCTAAGCTCGGCTCTAGCCCCGCTTATTTTAGTTCCTTCCTCTTGCGTGTTTGGGCATCTCTTTGTATTATTTGCTATGTGTTTAATACCTACACACCAACTTTTAGAATGAAGTAACTCCATAATATATAATATAAAGAAGAAAACTGCTCACAGACAGACAAAATTCTTTCCTCTTTTAAATCGCTTTAATGTTGAACTCCCAATGACTTAGACCATGAACCGTCGCTGTTAAACAGTAAAATGCTATGAGTTATTTCAAACAACCATTGCTTGTTTTCCCTTGAGACTCAGACCCAAAGATTATTCGTGGTTGGTTGAGATAGTAATTGTAATAGCAAGATGGTTCTAGTCGCAAACTTTTTAATTGAATAAAAGCACTGCTATACTATTTACATATTTATTCATGTACTTACGTAACATAATTTTAGTTACGAATAAAGCATCATAGAGCAGAGTTTTATGATTTCGACCCCTTGAAATAACAAGGTTCCACCTGACACAGCAATGTCATGCGATAATGTGTTCTACAGGGGGTAACTTTAAGGCTCATTATTGCATAACATTGCCGTGTCAGATGGAACTTTGTCATTCCAAGGGGTCGATTTAATAAAAAAATCTCTACAAAACCTCCATTATGTATACTGATTCCAATTTAGTATATGTTGAAACGCAATGGAACCTAGTCATAGATGAAAGAAAATTAGCAATTTTCCCAACTGATCTCAACCGTCTGGAGCCACTGAGAATACGGCACCTCCAAATGGGGTATAATGTGGGGTTGGAGGTATTGTAGGGGGAAGGAGAAGAATGAAGGTGGGAAAGCATCTGGATATTCAGATTTGGTCACCATAAAACATTTTCAAGCAATATTTCGATTCCGAATGGCGGTCTTCCATCAGGGTGATACTGAAAGTATCTACCACCCTAGCCTTACAGGCCTTCTGAACGCTTGAATATCATAACTTTGTACTAACAAAAAATTCTCAGATGATGAGTTTTGTCATCATGAAATTTGTGCAGCTTTTATTCAGCTTTATCTTCTAGGTCAATGACACTATTTCCGTTCAACATAGTATAATTCCCACAAAAAGTTTTGATGTTTTGAAAAGTCAAATTAAAACTATTACAAAGGTTGAAGAATATTTGATAACTCGAATGTTTTTAGTTTTTTTAACTTCTTGGTAGCATTTTTGTTAATTATTTTATTACACTTGTAACATTAAAATAAATTTTTTGTTTAAAGATTATTATTAACTTTTTCTATGTAATTCGAGGAATATGAAACTTTAGTGAAAAATATTGCGGTTTAAAAACTGTATATTCGTATAGATCAAAAACGCCGATTCTGAATAATCAAATTATATTTTACAAATATAATTATACGTAGAATTTATAAATAGGTATTCAAAGAAATAAAAACTATTTCATCAAATCATCGTTTCGTTGTCACCTCAGATCATATAATATTAATTCAGGTCATATAATATGATGTAAATTCAGATCATATAATATAATGTTAATTCAGATCATATAATATAATGTAAATTCAGAACACATAATATAATATAAATTCAGATAATATAATATAATAAAAATTCTATCATTGGCGACCTCACGCGGTCACCGCTCGGATTCCGGGGGCTAAAAGAAATCTTACTTTGAGAATTAATTTAACCAAAAATACGAACTTTAAAAAAATAAGAAAATACTGCTATTTAAGTTTGAAAGTCTCTCTTATTTTTTTAAATTAAAAGTTTTATTTAATAAATGAATAATTATTTTGTGAGGTCATTATCAATAATACTAATAAGAATTAAATTGACTGGAAATTCTTATTGCATCTTTAATAGTTTAGTCGTGTTTGAGATTACTTGAGTTTCGAAAAACTTAGCTTTTAAATATATCAGATCGATAGATTTTGAAATGATAATGTGGTTGGTTTCTACCTTAATTTCTATATATCTAATCCGTACTTTTCCCCACCAAATACTACGTTTGATAAATGGCAACTCAGTGACCTGACAGTTATTTTTAAGTACTCTCGTTAGCCAGAAGCAAAATTACTTTCATGGAAGCAGGTTCGTTCACATTGACATCATTCGGTAAGTGCTTGGCTATCCTTGCGCCTTTGAAACATTTAATCTAGCCCATTTGGTTGATTGCAATCAACCAAATGCATAATTATTTTTGTCGTTGTTTACAGTCCACATAACATATTTACATTCAGAGCCCCACAATTTTCGTGTCGGTAATTTCGGTGGTGACACAGATCTTTTGACAACTTTTGACTAAACTAACCGCTATGATTGCTCACATTTAATCACATGATCATGGTGTTTATAAATTAAATGCAGCTATCAAATTGTTCCCAAACGACACAGAGTTATATAACAGTGAGAATCTTAGCCATCTGCAAAACAAGGTAACCAGTCAATTAAATCAAATACCATTTATGACAATCCAGCTCTTGATATTTTTTGGCTATATGCTAACTAGCGCCATCTAGCGGCCCGAGTTGTGGTAATTCGTTTTTTCATGCATTTTAATAGATTTTCTGTGAAATATATTCTTAATAAATTATAGAAATGGAAAATTTTAAACATAGTATTAGGTGACCTGCGTATGATATTACTCCTTTTTTGTTCATATGTATACCTTTTTTTTAAAAGAGGCTAATACGATTGTATTAATATTTAAAGCCTCACTGATCGCGCACTGTCCTAATTATTTATAAATAAAATAAAATATTGATTACTACAGCAACACCGTCTGGAAGTCCATAGCCTGGTCCGCTATGGGCGGTAGTATAACATGTTGCCAGCATTTTGACAAAGCTAACTGTATAATCAAATATCATAGACGTCAAATAGAGTAGAAGCTTTAAATGGAAATACAATCATAATATTAATTGATAAACTAAAGTTTTTAAGGCAAGATTTTTGTGCATAGCGCAAAGGGTAACAATTATTTTTTAAACAATAATTATTAGCCTGAAACACTCAGCCCAAAAAGCTACGTCGGCTTATCGCAAACCCGCCAAGTTAATCAATATATACTAGTGTTTCATTCAATAATTACTGTTTTTATTATATTTCACCTGTAAATAACCAACTTTATTAGTATGAGAAAGGTTGTAATGGCTAAATTCCTCAAATAGATGGCGTCGAGACAAATTATGTCTACATTTTATTTGTTTGCGATAAGCCGACGTAGCTCAATGGTAGAGCATCTGACCGGCAATCAGAAGGGTGCAGGTTCGAGTCCTGTCGGCGACATTTATCTTTGCTCGGAAAGGTTTTTTTCAATTTGGATGAGTGTATCAGACTAATAATTATTGTTTATAAACATAATTGTTACAATCATAATAGCCTCTTTTAAATATATATGTTGTACACGGGCAAAAAAGCAGTAAAATCGTGTGTTGGTCACCTAATACTTATTTTTTAGAATTTTATATTATAATTTATTTAGAATATATTTCGCAGAAAATATATGGAAAAACCCAATTCGTGCAACTTGAGCCGCTATATTGTGCTAGTTTACCATGTTACCATCTCAATGTATGATAAATGTTGAGAGCTGCGCGTATTGGTATTTTTACGCTATCTGATTAAACTATGAAACGATTCAAATTATTAATGAATGAACTAAAAATGTCAGCTTCAACTAGCGTAACTTTATCTGTGTAATTGACATTTTAGTACAGTCGCTCTAGCAGCTTCAGTAAAGTACATTTACCGTATTATTTGCCGTAAAATTCTATCAGTCGACTGGGTGAAAATTACAAATAATAATTGCTTTGAAAAAGCTCTTCCAATTTAGCTCGCACAAGGAACAACCGATGGCAACTATAAATCTGCCGGAAAATTGGTAAAAAAATAAGAATAAAAATAATAAAAAGAAAACTTGGTAAAATCCCCATATTTTGCGAATTTTTGAAATTCATTCGTTATCATCCATTCAGGGGCTTAGAAATTTAGTTAAACATGAAGCGAAATGTCCCACAATTCTCTTTATTTGCATAAAATATCTCAACGAAACATCTAAATGGTGGAAACGATAATGTTTGTCCTGCCTCTCTGGGGATTACTGTGATTGTAAAAGTAAATTTATTTTTGTTAACACCGGGAGTTTTCTGTTTTCGCCCCGCTGTCCTCATTAGTTTTGACTTGATGTGTTTTTTTTACCCCCATTCAAAAAATATCTTTGATGAACTCTTTCATTTTTCGTTCACACTTTTTTTCTCCTTCTGAACATCGAAATTAAAACAACTAGAAAGTCTATCCGCTAGTCGTTTATTGATTGGTATTGGTGAATTTTATATTCTTGTATAATTTTACGTGGATACATCGTTTTATTTATTATTTTACAATAACTCCACACAAGAGGCCCTGAGGGAGATAATTTCCCGCACAGAATATGTCATCTTTGGGGATGCTGAGAGTCTTTTTGTGTAAAGTAAGGAGTGAACCTGGGTGTTAAACATAATAACGAGTAGTAGAAGCGACCCGTTCTCATTTGTCAAATGTTAACTGTGAAACAAATGTTTGGCGTGTTTTCCAATTATACACCGATGCCAATGGAGTCAATGACGCTAGTTAATTAAAGCATCTTCCATTGAAATACCTGTAAAACAACGGCAGGGTTTAGTATGTGCTCCAATTATTGCAATCCGTTTGTTAAGATAGAGTTTATTATTAATTGTTTTTGGGTTTAATTCGTAGAACTCTATTTAATTTTTTTTAAATTTAACATAAATCAAATTTAATAATGTTATTATTAAGTTCCTCTGGTTTAGATCCCCAAAATACCTGAAAAACCCTTGACTCTATGCAGAAATGGGCTATCCGTTTAATAAACTTTAATTTTTTTTAAATTTAATATAAATCAAATTTAATTATGTTTTCATTAAGATCTGCAATTTTTTTTCAATTGTATTATTGTGACAGCTGTTTCAGCGTTTAAGGCCTAAAAAAATGGCCTTAAACGCCGAAACAGCTGTCACAATAATAAAAACTAAAAATACTTGCGGAACTTAATAATAACAATATTAAATTTGATTTACCTTAAATTAAAAAAAAAATTCGGATTTTTTAATTTTTAAACGGAAATTTTTAAACGGATAGCCCATTTCTGCATAGAGTCAAGGGTTTTTTAAGTTATTTTAGGGATCTAAACCAGAGGTTGATACCAAATTCAATAGATCATTCTACGTTGTTCTTGGATATGCAACATCCGGCTGTCTACGGGAGTTTTATGAAAAAAAATATTTCTCACGTATTAGCACCTACATCATAATTCGAGGAAATCACAGTAAATACAATAATTATTTTCTTTAAGGTGATTTATCTAGCATTGTAAAATGGAATGAATATGATTTTTCACTATTAAATTAGATTTGTTTTATTGTTGCAATTTTCAAGATATTTTATCTAGTGTTAAGTGTATCGATGTCTCCGTAGAAACTCTTTTATTTTTCCTTCAGGTTTTTGTCCTATTCCGATGGACTTCGTTTGGAAAATAAATGATAGGTTGACACGAGAAATACCAACGTGAAATGTGTTTTCTCTACGTGGAAGAGTGCGAGAGTTAGACAAGGTTATTTCAGTGCTGTGCGATAATACGGAAAATTAATTAATTATTTTTTGTTTCAATACATTTTTTTTTCAATTGGTTAATAAATTTTTACAAAGCTAATAAAACAATTTGTGGTGTTTTTAATAGTCCTCCTCACTAGGGGTTCCTGTGCTGAGGCGTACTAGGTTTTATTTAAAAACTGATAGCTCTTACGAAGTTCTTTTCAAGATTATTATTATCTCTTATTCTTTGATTTCTTTGAGCCAGGTTTTGATTTGATTTTTGAAATCAATTGCCTTTTCTGGTGAAAGCGATTTATACAGTTAGTGGTGAGATATTTATAATTCCTTTGTCCAAAAGTAGTTTTAAATTTCGGAATATTCATAATTTCATTTTGATTCACTCTTTCAATAAGTATTTTTAATTTTATTTTTTATATTGAAATGTTTGATTAAAACATTGTTAACATAGATATTTTGGATGTTAGGTACTGAAAAACATTTGAAAATTTCTTTTGTTGGCGTTTTTATGGGGACTTTTAAAATTGTATTTATAAAACCTTTTTCTGTTTTAGACAGTTGTTTCATATGGTTAGTAGTTGCCGATCTTCATCCTAGTTTATCATATTCGAGGCGGGAGTGGCATAGCGTGAAATTAAAACGAATATTTATCTTGAAAGATCATAAAACTCCAAAACATTGTTTTAACTTTAGTAGAGAATTAATACTTATCTGTCAGAAATCGTGTTTGCTTGATTTTACGCGCTGGTTCAGCGTTGAAACAGTTAACCTTGTTGTAAAGCCTTTTTAACCATGGTTACGCCGTAGTAATAAACAAGTTTTTCACTATTTCAACTTTAAGCGCCGCTTAAAAAATACCGCGATTAAAACTAAGGGGCAGGTGTATAGAAATTATCAAGAATAATAATTTATTTTAATGTTTAAAAATGTAATTAGTGTGGTGATTGTGGATAAACTTATAAAGATCTTTCCGAGTTCACATTTCATATGGTTCCAACAAACTTGCGAATCGATACACTTTTTAGAACCGATCTAAAGTCAGTGAAAGTAGTAAAAAAACCCTAACCTAACGTAGTAAAACCTAACGTAATTATTTGTTATTTTGTAAAACATGAAAAAAATATTTTTTTTTCATCCTTTTAATGACTTTTGATCTCTTTTAAAAAGTGTGCCGATTCATACATGTGCTGAATTATCTGGTCACCATTTCATATATATACTTAGATACTTTATCTTAATTGCAAAACATTTTCTATATCCACTCAATAATAATAATATATGGATGATTTTTGAAGCACCGTTTTTGTGAAAATTCACCTCAAGGGCGTTGTGTAAATGTTTTTTTGTCCAATGCACTAACAATAGACAATCTCTTATTTCTACTTATAGATAACATATTATATTCATCGGTTCATCGATCTGTAATACCAAACTATATGTACAATGCATTTGACCCATGAACGAGATGCCACGTTAAAAAATACATGTTATTAATTTTATGTACGGGCAGATAATATTATACATGACCTACTTACCTGGCAGGCCTCAACTTATTCTCTTTCTCAATTTTTTCAGTCTCGCAACATACCCCACATTGGAAATGCCATAGTCTACTGCCTACGTATAGTCGAGATCCTAATAAAAATACTCATGAGAGATTATTATATTCTGAATGCGAAAACTTCTGTATATACTGCGTTATTCGTTGACATTTTTTACGTCACTTACAGTTGATCGACTTTTGACGCATTTTACACAATAGCTGTAAAGCTATCCCCAAGACCCTTGTATATTTTTAGTTTGTTCTGTTTTCCCATCATTCCAAATATGCTAAAAGATTTATTTTATAAACGGATGAAATGTTATAATTCTCTGCCAGGCCCAATCAAAATTACCACACGAAATAAATTAAAAATAGATTGTAAAAACCACATTAAGTTAAACAAGTAAAAACTCCATTATTTTTTAAAATATATGATTAACCATATACATAAGTTAAAATAATTAGTTACATGTAATAGTATATAAGTTATAATTAGTTATTTTGGAAACTTAAATGCACAAATAACTAAAATTAAATAAATGAAACAAAAAAACTTACTTCTATTACTTGTTTATTTTTTTTGTACTATTTTGCTCTACACTTGTAATCTCTTTAAACACTTGGTGAATAACCTCATTATTAAGACAATGAAAAATAAATAAATTCTTATGCGATTTCACATAAAAAAACGCATAGTTATGCCGAAATCGGATAGCATTTTATTATGAAATAACGTAATGCGCGTAAAATACCCGTAATTTTATTTGAGTTAGTAACACAGTGGCGCGCCTTTCGGGTGAAATGCAGTTCAACAAATAGATTAGTTCTTTTTAAGGTTGCCAGTTGAATCCACGTCCTACGATGCCTGTCCGGTGCCAGAGCCGTGGGGATATTATATCGCACGCCGTTGGACGCCGCTGGGCGGCGTGGAAAACGGGAGATTATAGAACTAAAGAATTTTCGAGTCAGGAAGGTTTTGTTTGGTGAAAGCAGGTTTCAAAAATTGCTGAAAATTTACAAAATGATTAAAAAATACTTTCTGCAAGTTTTTAAAGTCTACTGATATGACATCGCAATAAATATACAATAATAATAATGACTTTATTTCAGCAGAACAAAGCGCTGAGTGCAATACTCTGTCATTTAAAAAGAATACATTTAAAAAATAATAAATTACAAGATGTAGAAATACAAAATATAAATAAAAATAAAATAGAATTAAAATAACATATTTAGCAGTTATGCTACAGTGACTTGAGGTAAATTCCCCATCTGCGATGTAGGGGCGCGCCCTGCCACTGGGCAACAGCCCGGACAAGAGTATTTTCTGATCTCCGGTAGCGCTGACTCGTCCCGGCTATTCTGTGGCGCATCAAAGCAGCGAACCCATGCACCCTTCCCTCTGCAAACATCTGCGAGGCGCTGCATCTACAAGGGAGGCCGAACAGCGCCCTGTAAGCGTGGTTATATTGCACTCGGAGTGTGTCCATGACGCCTTGTGTATATCTTGTCCATGGTTCGCTAGTGTAAAAGCTCATGCAGTATGTCTGGAATAGTTAATCAAGAATAATCAAAAACATTTCATAGAAACGAGGTGAATGTAGGTAAACGTAATTTAAAATCAAAATGTTCAATAACCTTATAATGCAACCTTATTTGCCGTCAGTAAAATTTCGATATTTTTTAAAACGTCACCAAAGAAAAACTATTCATTATTTGAAGCATCGAATGGATGTTTTTAATTTAAAATTTTCTTGACACCTGGTGGAAAGGATATGGATATTTCTCATTTCCCCGGCACCTGGTAAAAAAACTTTCTCGAGCTTTGCATGATTGCGTTAAATAAGAGGTAGCGTTCTGGAAAAGCTGTGCAAAATTGCTTGATACCATGAGCTTTTGGAGTGATAAACAGGTTATTGTGTCTTATTTATTTTAATGATTTTTCTTCAATGGATGTGTAGTTATTTTGTGGCATCAATATCAAATAATATAATAGAAGGTACTCTGTATATTACTATTAACTGTGGATCCTGATGAAGGAACCTTCATTTTTGAAACATGTTGATATTTATATATTAAAAACAGTGGTGTAAATAAAGTACTTCCTCTTCATTTATTTTTTAATTTTTTTAATTGGAAAACCAACATTTTATAATATGTATAAAGTAAATATATACAAAAAAACTCAACAAATAATGGGTTTTTACCCAAGTTTCATTACAAAAAAAGTTACGAGTGTTGCCTAGGGATGGGATGGTGGGAAGGAGGGGTAGGAAATTGATCTACGAGTAGTATTTGTAGCGTTTTATGTATTGTGTGAATGTTATTTATTGATTTAAGGTTTGAAGTTGTGAGGACCTGAGTTAAATAGATCAAACTTACTATATGAAGTGTTCAAAATGTGTGAAGCCTCCAGAAAAAGTATTTTGTTTTGAGTTAGCGTTCGGTTAAGGGAAGCTTATTGCATGGTTTTGTCTGGTTTGTCTGATGGGCACTCTTAATTGAATTCATTCAAGTAGTTCAGGGCAATCTATCAATCATGTACACAGTTAGGATAAGTATAAAAAATAAGAATTCATTCAAGAATTCAATTCATTCGTTTTGGACATAGTTAAGATAAGTATTAAAAATAAGAAATCGTTCAAGTAGTTCAGGGTAATCTATCTATCATATACTTAGTTAAGATAATTATAGAAAAGCAGCTTGCAGAAAGGACACATTGGGTCCTCAATACATTATCCTCATTAATTATTTCATCGTGTAATAAATGAGACATGGGAAAACGCTATTCTGTCACGAACGGCATTCATTGGTTATCTCCGCTTTTTTCCTCTTTGTTTTTGAACTGACTTAGAAATCATTAAAAACATATTACTCTGAGAAAACACTGTTAAGCGTGTGTTTTCCAAAAATGTAGGAGAAAACCCAACCTTTAAAGCTGGTAGGATTTTTTAGACATAACGCAATCGATTACAGGATTACAGCATACCTCGAGATTGATTCTGAGTTCTCAGAAATTTAGACGTTTTGCGGGAGAGAAGAGAATTTCATGAAGTAGATTGAATTCTTGAGCACGAGGGAAAAACTTGTTGGAGACTTTAGTGAACAGTAAAGTAAACCTGCTTACGTCTGTAATTTTTCTGATGAAAATCAACCTTAAAAAGGCTAACCTAATTTTTTTCCAGCCAAAAAATTTGGAGAACTAGCAAAATTTTATAATTTTACTAAAATGTTGTTTTTTAAAAAAAAGATGAATAAAAAGTTAGAAGAAATATTAAAAATACATTAGGATATAGATTTTTTTTTAAACGTAAAATATTTAATTGAATAGATATATCTTAGCTAATAACAAAAAAATACTGATTTATTTAACAAAAACTCCCAAACTCAATAGAGAAAGATTTCTCGTGTTTGAGTTGGGGAGCAGCGCCATGTAGCGACAGTAGTTGTAACTAAGTGAATAAATAATGTACATCGAGCATGTAATATAGATGCAGTTTATTCTATTGTACAAGATAGTTACTATGAAATACATTATCTACAAAATAGAAGATTAAAAGTAGATAATAATAGAGATGCAAAAAGATATAAACATAATATATTTTATGTTGATAATGGTTGATAAATAATAACGGTTTCTCCGAATTTGCCAACCATCTCTTAGAAACACACCACACATTCAATAAAAATACAGGTAGTACACTAGTTTACTGCATAAAAATGGAACCGGCATTCGACTAGATAACTTAGAAGCATTAGAAATAAGGAAAGCCAAAAACACTAATAGTACACACATAAATAATCAAATAAATTTAAATAAAAGTCCGATTTATTTATTTATTTAATTTCATCAAATTTAAATATGACAACAAAACATTAGACACTCATCTCCCTAGGACAGGCCTGTGTTGAGATGAGCGGCTTTACAATTTAATAATGATCAGTAAATACTAATAAGTAAATAATAATACATGAATAAAGAGTGGTAAATATTATTAAGTAAATGATAGTAAATATTAATAAGTAAATATTAGTAGTAGATATAAAATAAAAATTTAAATTTAAATTATAATTGTAAAATAATAATAATAAGTAAATAATAATAATAAGTAAATAATAATAATAAGTAAATATTAATAAGCATATAATAATACACATTAAATATTAAGTAAATATTAATAGGTATATAATAATAAGTACATAATAATGATAAAAATAGATAAATAATATTTAAATAAAAATAAAAATAGGTAAATAATAATAAGTAGATAAAAAATAAAATTATGTAAATAGTATTAAGGAAATAATAAAATGTAGGTAAAAAAATATAATTATAAGTAAATAGTAATAAGTAGTAATCAGAAAGTAATAAGAAGTAAATAGTAGTAAATAGTAGTTTCTAACATTATTCCCAATAAACAAAGTACACACACTTCCCGGTCAGCAGGTACCTGCTGATCTCTCACCCTCGGCCCTCCACTCGCCTGTTTTTATCAATCTGTAACACAAGTGTATCTTAGTTCACAGTTTAGTTGTATACTGCTTTGAAGAAGCTACGGTAGTAGCGAAACCCGTTCGGCAAAAGTATAAAATAAAAGTGATGTGAGCAAAGTTATTGGATTATTTTTTAAATTATTATTTATTTATTTGGAGAATCAGCTGTGAAACACAACATAGAAACAAAGATGGAAAAACCCAAAAGTAAACTAATAATAATCTCAGAATTCGCTAACCTTTCATTACATAAACGCATTTTAAAATCATTTCGATAAAAACACAACATAACCCTATTCATATGTTAGCTCTTTCTCAATCCACAAACACATATAGACTACTGTGCAAATAATATTTGTATGGACCCACTAGAAAAAGCACAAAAGACCTTAATTTAAAAAATTCTTCAAATAAGCAGAAAACATTTTAAAGCTTTTATAAATTATGACAATTGGACAATTTTACGGTAAATCTGGTATCCTTCATCTCTTCAAATCTAACTTTCCCCTAATATTCACCTACAATTCCTATCATTTAATATCACATTAAAATATAAAACCTAGGGAAAAAGGCATTTTAAATACCATGCAATTAAAGTATAAAGTCACATGCCTATATATTTGAAATAAATAAGAGCGAATACAACAACTCAATCAGACATGTAGAGCGAATGGACGAAGAAAGAGGTGTAAGGAGAATATATTAGACTGCCAATGAAAATTATCGGGATTTCGTCACTAGAAAGCCGTACAAATTCCGCAGACGTACTGTTTTCACAAAAAAATAGCCACTTCTGTGATAGATTGCCCCGAATTACTTGAACGAATTCAATCAAGAGTGCCTAGCTGACAAAACAGACAGAATCACACACTAAACCTACCTCAATGCATCACTAACTCAAAACAATACCGCGCTTCACACATTTTTAACACTTCATACAGCGAGTTCGACTTTCATTCAACTCAGCCCCTCGTAATTTCAAACTTAAAAACGATAAATTACATTCAAGCAATACATATTACTCAACACAAACTAGATCCTTTCCCTTATTGAATAATTTAAATACCTATTGTTAGTTCATTTTTCACATATATTCAAACTGTTGAATTTCCAAATAAAATAAATATAAGGTGAGAACATTTAACATTATTACGATATCTTAGTTAACATTCATTAACATTTATTTGTATGTACGTTTGACGTTTGACGTCTGACGTTTAGAAATTCCGATCCATTTACAAAATCCGCTAACGTTACTGTTGTATGGCGATTTCTAATTTATATTGTTCTCAATATCAGATTTGCTATCGACACGCCTAATGAGCGCAACTGTGCTTAAGAAATCGATATAAAACCGTCGCCAATTAAGCCTATCAATCCGATATTGTTAAGTTATCGATTTGACAATGCTAGGGCCTCCGGATCTCCTAGTAAGGCGTTACGATACGCTTTTAAATGTTTATAATTTACAGTATGTACACATCATTCTGTACAATATTTATTTAAATTGAAATAATTATCTGTAAATAAACACAAATGTACAAAAAAATAAAATTAAGTTTTAAATAGTTTTAAAAGTAGTGAGGTTATTATATTAATATATATGTATATATATATATAAATATCTTAAAACCCCAGAGGATGTAAAATTATGATGTGGCAATACTGATCAATAAAATTTATGCAAAATCATAGTTTACCACCCCTGATACCTCTAAAATTGTATACGTACTTTAGTTTAAGGAAAAATTGTACCAGTCTGAAGATGGCCGTGATAGACTGTAACTGGTACGGTCCAAAATAAAGACCTTCAAAATGGTTAAAAAATCGTTTAAATAAATCGTTATAATGGAATTCTACGACGAATTACCAGTAAAAAAAATCAAAAAAACACAAATCACAAATTTAGTTCTTTATATTAAAAATGCCTTAATAAGCCAAAATTACTTAACTATGTGAAAATACTGAAATAAACTTTCCTAATAAATACGACCTGAATAAATTTTGCCTTAATGAGTCGATATTTTACTGAAGAGTTTTTAGTTTAGAGATTATTCGAAAATACGAAAAAAAAATTGTGTCTTTATTTTTTCCTGAACGTTGAAGTGTCACTAAAGGCCATGCCTTTATCGTGCAAAATAATGATACGGAATAAGTGCCTAGGCGAGTCAAATAACCCCATATTTACACGAAATGCGTCCCAAAAAGCTCCCTAGCTCCAACTTTGTCCTTTTCTTGGTAGTTCTATTAGGTCATTGCGTGAATTAATTCGTTTTCTTGTTCCTATAAGTTTATCAGGATATGCTCCCATTCTTTCCATAGAAAATTGTGATGTTCATTAGAAGATACCAACCTAAGTAAGTTGACGGTTCGCGTGGGTATAGCGTTAACCGGCGTAGAAAATGTTTTCCGGTGGTTTCTGGTTGGAAGAAAAATAAAATATTTTCATTATCTGGTGCAGGGATTTTCAAGTCAGTTAAAGCTCGTGTCCGTTGCAAAATATAACAAAAAAGTGTACCCGATTTACGAATAATCCGACAATATTTGAAAAACTCTACCATAATACTTAGCGAAAATGCTTTTTATGTCATGATGGAGGTCTCAGCTAGCAGAGCAATTGAACCCACTGCTTTTGAGCCCTACGCAGAGGCGTGCATTCCATATACGTACACAAATACTGCCTACTCTTTCTCACTCACATTAAAATCCACATAATATATCTTCAATAAATCCAAAATCGCTTTTCAGTGTCATTTTCAAAGAAATGAATAGAAAGTGTTTTATTTGACGGCCTCCATGGTCGAGGGGTAAGGCTCTCGACTACGAATCCAAAGATCGCGGGTTCAAATCCCGTTATTTTATTAATTTGTGTTGTTTCACAAATAATTAATTTTAAAATAATATATAGTATATTTGCGCACGTTCCAGAGTGGAAGATACTCTCACTATCGCCCTGGTGAAAGACCACCATTCAGAATTGAAACGTTGCTTGAAATGACTTTTAGCCGTGTTTGGTTACCAGCTCTGAATAGCCAGGTATTTCCCCACCTCCCTCTTCCCCTTCTCATTCCCCTCCCAAATACCTTCAGCCTCACAACATTCCCAATTGGGAATGCCGTACTTTCACGGGCTCCAGACGGTTGGGAGTAGTTGGGACTCTTCTGCGGTATTCATATAAAACAAAAAAAATTTAAACCACTATTTAATATATACATCTCAACATCCTTCGAAAGCGAAGCTCCGCTTATCAGGATACGCAGTATACTGAGGAATTATGACAAGAATAGACAAATAATAACTTAAGAAGTACGTAAGTAATTAGTTAAAATTGTGAAAATATTTAAAAAAAATAAATTATTATGAAATATTAAATAATAAAATTAAATGAATATTTTTTTCTTTTTATATACTATATCAAGGCAAAAAAAAATCAACAACATATGTTTTTTTAATTAATATAAAATATTTTTGTATACACCTTTGTTTCGAGAGCTTAGCATCCCTCATCAGGTTAGACCGTATACTAAAAAAATATAGACAAATAATAAACATAGAAAATAATAATATCAAAATAGAAAGATTACAAACATAAACAAAAATAATCAATAAATAAATAATGTGGGTAAGTTTTATTAATATGAATTATTTCACTGTTTTTCCCACTGTCTATCCTGATTAAAAACACTGTGTACGCCACTGCTTCTAGATATTCAACGCATCTGTCAAATCAGCCACTAACCGTATAAAGTTTATGATTAATTTATGTGAACACTGCACAAAAGTTCCAACTGCTCTCGACTGTTCGGAGCCTTTGGGATAATGGCATCTCCAAGTGGGGTATGTTGTGAGGCTGAATGGTATGGGGAATGAAAGGAGATGGGAAAGAGGGAGGGTGAGAAATGAAGGTTAAGGAAAAAAGCTTATTTCAATAATATTCAGAAAAAAATATGTTTTCTCAGAATGGAAACTTAAATGCTCATGGTGGTTTTGGAAAAGGGAGACGAGTCAATACTGGGTAACTCTAAAAGAGTCATATTTGAATACCAGATTTCTGTCAATTTTGAGAATTGAAATGAGGCAAACATTTTCATACCAATCCCAAAAGTGCCGTAGGTACATATATATATACTCTGAAATAAGTGATGATTATAGTCCTCTCTTTCTTTTTCATGTTAATATTTTATACTTAAGTGTTTAAGAATTTTGTTAAACGGAGAAAACTCGAAAAAACTCTAAGTGTGTTTTATTTTTTTCAGAATGTGATTCATCTCGGCAAGTCTGCAGCTAATATCGCGGAGTAAAATCTTTTCAGTGAAATTGTCTATTTCGTTAGTTTATAAAAAACGTTTCCTTTTCTTAAATAATTTCATGTGATAATTATATTTACTTTTATTCTTTGAAAATCATAACAGGTGTTATAAAAAATAAATAAAAAACAAATCGTCACTCATCGATGTCAACATTGACAAATTTTTAACGTAATAGATCATCATTTACGCGGAACGTTGATAAAATGGTCGATAAAATTTACTGTTAAAATTAATCCCATTTTTTTAGTTTTTATTATGAAAAAAAAAGAATTTTTCAAGGAAATCTAATGCATTTTTGTTTTGCATCTTGTTGGTAAATAAATGTAGTAATTTTGCGACTTTCTGATATTTTTTCATACATTTTAAAACCATTCTACACAAAAATTAAAATTTTCGAGTGTTCGAGCTTGTCTTTTTTTTACATGCTCCCAACCAATCCAGTGAGACTGTGCATCCCCAATTGGGGAATGTTGTGAGGCTGAAGGTATTGGGGAGTGGTGGGATAAAGGGAAGAGGAAGGTAGGGAAATAGCTGGCTATTAAGATCTGGTCACCAAATACGGCAAAAAGCTACTGCAAGCAACGTTTCAATTCTGAATGGTGGTCTTTCACCAGGGCGATACTGAGAGTATCTTCCAATCTGTAACGTGCGCAAATATACTTTATATTATTTTTAAATTAATTAATTGTGAAACATCATAAATTAATTTAACAAAATTTACTTGCGCACGCCGGGATTTGCACCCGCGACCTTCGGATTCGTAGTCGAGAGCCTTACCCCTCGACCATGGAGGCCGTCAAACTAATGTCATGTCTAACCAATACAACGCATTTCCATCTTAATATTGATGATGACAATTAATACAATTTATTAGCAATTCTTAATATGAAATGATATAATCCCATTATCCGCGTCCTTTATTTTCTGCCTAATCTCAAAAGGTATACCCTATTCCACAAAACTGTTGAAAACCCCTGGTGACTAAATCTAGTGGACCGAAGATAGCTGCTTTGACAAGTTTCCCAGAGGCGTAATATATACTTCTCCAGATATTATTTTCTGTTTTTTTTTTCGATAGCATTAGGTAGCTATTTTGGGGGTAAATTTCGCAGAAAAGTAATTCACACTCATCCGATTAATACTTTCTTGTATTTTTTGTTTGGTTTATCTTGTTGTCATTGGTTTATTTCGACCCTTTTCATTTAGGTTTAAGTTTCTACGTAGGCCTTTTCTTCGTTGTTTTGATTACATTATATACAAGTACCCACTTGTGTATTATTTGGTCCCCTCTGTATAAAGTACACCCTAACAACACAGAACGGTTTCAGTATAAATATCTTGTGTACATTTATAAAGGAAGGCTTTTCTAAATTGTCAAGGTAAATATAACCGGCTTCAAGTATTTTACAGTGCAACGATGTTAATTTTGCACGATGATGGTGCTTGTATTATGGAACCCCTTATGTGTTAATACATACACTACTATTTTTTTTCGTTATTAGGTATTATTTCAGAAATGCAACGTAGTACTCTTTCACCGAAAATAAAATTCATGACGAAGCAATGGGATGAAGTAACTTAATTATAATAAAATTATTACATAAATAACTTTTGTAAATATATACGGTCCATACTTTATTATAGATTACCGGGGTCCATATTACCAGCACAATATTTTTATAACGTTAAATTAAATTTTTCAAATAAATGCACATATTTCAGAAGAATGTTAGTTAGTTATTATTTTCATGATTATATATTGTTAAATGTTAATTTATTGACAAGTGGTTATACAATTTGGATTATTTGAACATTTGGCTTTAAAAACAAAACATATAAAGTTAAATACTGGTCCATATTACCAAATTATCTATATAATATATAACAAAATAAAAATAACTTCATGTAAAAATAACAACAGTAGTAAAAAAAACTTCTTAAAAATATAAAAATCACCCCATATACACAAGCACAGCGTTTTAAAGAGCTGCACCTTTAAATAAAAATGTAGATGCAAACGTACATATTACATACATTATGAAAATGAATTGTTAAAATATATATATATGAATTATTACTCTGTATCATTAATACTTTGAATAAATGATAATAATTATTAAAAAAAAAACTGTAAACATAAAGAAATTAATTAGTATGTGAAATAGATACCTATCTATTTGAAAAAAAGGTAGTTATGGAATTAAAGAGTACCGATTGTCGCCGAGCTACAACCAAACTGCACGGATGTGCGTTTGCTGTGTGATAATAATTATTATTAGTATTGGATGAGACCTTTTTGTGGAAAATCACCTCAAGGGCGCTGCACAAATATTACTTTCTAGGATTTATCTTATTATGCACACACAGGTACTGAAACATACTTACCTGGGGCGCTATTCCGGTTTTTTTTATGGAAGATTCCTTAACTTTTTCCTGAGGGTTAAAACCTTCTTACTTAACTGCGGTTCCGATTCTCTCGGATGACAGCTGTCAGTTGAATTCAGCGAGTGACATTCATCAAAAATGTCAATATTTGCGATGTTTTCACAAGAGAAAAATTCAATATTTGCGATGTTTTAACGAGAGGAATACTAAATATTAAGTATTTTACCAATTACGTTATTATTTACTTTAAACATAATTAACTAGTAATCATTATTAAACATTATATAGATGTTGACATTTTTGACAATTCACGTCAAGCGCAAATTCAAATGTCACTTTTAGTACCAGAGACAAAAAAAGTTCATTACTATCTAATGAGGTAGGTACCTTTTTATAAAACGTGATTCGTCGTTAAAAGGCATACTTATGGTATTTAAAAATAAAATAAAAATGTATTAAAATGAATTATAACATAATGCAATTGTTTTTAAAAGTTTTAGTTCCAAATCTTATGTCACTTGAAGATATTTCATAAATTTGTATTTTTAAATAATCTCTTGACAATCTATTTAGGATCTTTTTACTATGTCTCACCGGAATTCCACAGTTAATCGAGAAGTCTTTAACCCTAAGGAAAAACGTAAGGAATCTTCCTTAAAAAGAACGGGAATCCCTGTTTCTTTTTCCTTTTATATAATAATTTATAAAAATCTTACAGTGTATAACGCATCAAGCCAATGTAAACATGTTTACAATTTTAGTTTCGACAAATGATTATGTTTTCATTAAACCTATCAATAAAAGCTTCGCAGGGTACATATTATGCTTCATTCTTCACGACGCTCTTAGCACAGAAAAAATATTATCCATTTGATTCCTAAGAAATAATATTTCAATAGCGACACTGCTCTTCCCACAGAGAAAACCGTCATTTTCCTTAATGCTCCTTTGAAAAGAAGCAAAATGAGAGAAAATATGAGAAACTTAAGAAGCCCAATGCTATTAAAGAAGGCAACAGTCCTTACTATTCCACATAAAAGGTTTTTCTTTGACAAAAATGATGACACATCAAATAATGAAGTTAAGCATTTAAGGGCATTTTGAGTAACAAAATAATATAAAGGAATTTAGGTACTTGTAGAGATTGAGGTCTTACTGTTTAGACGGTTGACCTCTGTAACTGGCTTTCGTAGATTTATACGTAGGCTTAACTTGTGATCGTAATATAACAATATACGATTTTTTGAAAACTTTTCCCTTTTTACATGACACTAAGCATTGCTGTGAAAACTCGTTTTCTTAGCAGATAACCTTCATTAGTAGAAGAATTGTGCTATATCAAATTTATTCATATTTTGCTAATACGCGGTACTTACTTGTTGTAATGATTTTACTTATTAGTAAAAAGCTAAAACTTACCTATATAAATATCGGCAATATGAATACTCTATAAAAGAGCCATAAAAGAATATGCCTATAAAAGAGTTCGGCAGGTAGATATAATCTAATACCGTAGAATAGATAATACGTCCAGCTTCCAAAACGCGAATTACTGCCATCTGGCGGCAGGGGTTGCACAAGTCATATCTATGTTACCTAATACTTATTTTTTTACTTTTTGGTCTCAATTAATTATTTAGAACATATTGAAATTTTCACATAATATCCATTAAAATAATATGAAAGTAACCAACTCGTACAACCCCCGCCGCTAGATGGCAGTAATTAATATGTTAATGTCATATGTACGAATCTGGTCGAGTTGTCGTTTCTGCAGTACTTGGCATATGTATTAAAAGGATTAAAACGCACTTGAAGTGAAATAACACAAAACCGCGCTATATAAATGCTTTGTTATTATTATTATTATTAATGTTTGACGAATCAAAATACGCACTTAATGATCTGCGACGGTTCTCTGATGAGACCTAAAATTTCATTCTGATTTTCTTAGGTTGAAGTCAAAAACTTTAAACTATGGAACGTATTACTGACTAGAAAGGTTATTTCTTTTTATCATTCCTCATTTTTATTCCTCCCGTTTTCCGTTCTTTATATCTCCTACCTGAAGTTATTTGATAATATGGTCACGCTCTCAATTACTATCAAACGCAAAATATAAAGTTGTTTCCCGCCGCCGAATTTTTGCCTTTTTGATTGCTCCTTTTTTTATTCCGGGGCGGATTTGTGGTCTGCCTGAAAAACAAACAAGCCTCGGCTGCGAGCGAAAATATTTTCAAAAATCTGCTTTAAATTTGATTAAAAATGTTCTAAAATTAATTTTGTGGCGTGAGAATTAAGTGACTCGAAATATTGACAGAAAATAAATGACGGCCTTCATTGTGTTTGGTACAGAAGAAACCTACGCATTTTCAAGTGGGGTGGGTGCCTTTTGTTGTTTTTCTGTTCAATTTCCGCTAAATTGACATAAATTGTAGCAAAAATGTGGAAATTGCCGGTGTGATGATTGTCGTGATTCTTTTAAAATTCAGACTAACCTTGAACTTTTTCATTCAACTTTCGAAGTGCGGAAATTTATTAAATTTATCGTATAACCAGCTTATATGTACCCGGCCTTGCTCGGGATTTTTTTTTTAATAAAGTTATGAAGTTGTGAATTCTTTCTTGTCATTTGTGCGCCATAATTGATTTGAAAGCGAAAGTAATTTTACTCTGGACCATAATTTCTTTGAGTGTCTTACCAATGACCAATTTCCAAATTTTATGCATGAATTGGTAAAACTTAAAATTGATCTCTCTACCGGTATTCCTTTCCTCAACTCCCCCAAAATTAACAATTTATTAGCAAAATACATTTATAAAAAATGGCATTAAAATTTAAGTCATTGGGGGATTAAAAACAGATAAATTTACACTGTTTAACTTATTTAACTTATCTGCTTCAATTTTATTTGCCCAAATATTATGTCTTTTTTAAAACTAACTAATTTGAATAACAATCTGTACTATTAAAATCTAACTGATTAAACATGGCCAAGATCGCCCTTAATGGGTGAAAGCCTTAAAATAATAACAACAAAAAAATTATTTCATTCCAAACGTTCATTTTTTCAAAATATATGTAAATCATAAAGTTCTTAAGTAGATAAGTACTCATGTTTTCCATTTTGAAAATATTTTACCAAAAAAAAACCGTCTTCTCTTGAATATACAATCTGTGGCTAATCAGAGAGTTATATCTATGGGCTAACCTAAATAAAACATGGCCGGTTCAATGTTTTTAATACTAATTTTACAAGGTTATAGCAAAAGTTTTACATATTGGATTTCATTCAAACTACTTTCTAAACCTTCCCGGCACTAATAAAAATAAACTGCTGTTTTCAGCGAAACCGGTCCAGTGATTTTCGAGAAAATCGAGGAAAAACAAACTTACAGACTCGTATATATAGATAATAATATTAGTAATATTCAAGATATACATAAACATGCTAAATTAACCTTTAAGTATGGACGTGTAGTCTCACAAACTCCGCGATATGGTCGGTTTCTTGGTTTCAAAAACTTCTCCCGGCTCCCCGCAACTGTAACCTCCAGTTTTAAACGTTTTAGTAGCGAAACAACTAGCGAGGGAGGACGTTAGGACTGGAGTCTGTCAGACCACGTGTCCATTGCAAGAATTTTAGTTTTTTGTTAAAACAAGTCTATAATATGTTTTTATGTTTCTCACACATTAGAATGTATGATAAAATAAGTTTTTCGTGTTCTGTAAATAGTTTTAGATTTTTGTATTCGCTAAAAATATAGCCTAAGTCATAATAGTACGAAAAGCGCTTTAATAGTTGATGTATTCACATTTATCTCCCATACAGTTGATCATACATGTTTTATTATTATTAGAAACCTATAATTTGATATGGATGTAGTTTTGAAATGATTCGGAATTAATTTCTGGACAAAAGTTGCATGTGGATATAGGAGTCTGTGAGACTCCACATACAGGTTAGTGTTAACCCTTCCTCGCTGATGGTGTCAACTGATTTGTCATGTCTTCAAGTATTTCAATATTAAATTATGTAAACACAGAGTTCATACCTTATACGAGTATGTTCCTCAGCAATACATAGATGTATTCGATAAAATAATTAAAATATATATGTACACAGTAGGTACCTATATATATCGAACGCAAACGAAAAAAAAAAATTGTTGAAAAATCGAGAAAACCTTAGTACATATACGCGTGCGTTAATAACTTGTCCAGTGGTGCGGTAGTGAAAGAGAAGGTACGAGGTTTCGCTCACCTTGCCACGATGCGCGGTCGTCTGTAATGTAAGTAGACGTATCGTGGATTCTTTTTTTTTTCAAGATGTTTTAAATTTTATTTTTTTTATTTACATTTTACAAAAGAAAAAAAAATACAATCCAAAATGTTCCGATAAATTACTTTTTATAGTTTGTCTAACGGAAGCTTGTTATTCAAAATTTAAAATTTACAGTTGAAGTTACAAGATATATATATATCTATATAAAATAAAAACATATGTAACAAACTTAAAATATAAATATTTTTCAATAATCTTACTATAAAATATAACTTTTTACTTTTAATACAGTTTTTATTTTAGCTGGTAAATATTTAAACAGCTAGGAATCACGTGATCTTAAGTTCTTTGTCTCTATTTATTTGTATGCTTAGGGACCATTAATCCTTGATTAAATTTATTAGCAATTACATAAGAAAATAACTACAAATCTATTGTACAAATTTAATAATGTTTTTATTAAGTTTTACAAGTATTTTAGTATTTTATTATTGCGACAGATGTTTCGGCGTTTAAAGCCATTTTAAAACTGTGGTTAGGCTACATCGAGATGAATTTTATATATGGATAACAAATTTTATAAATAAATTTAAAAATTAATTCAGATAAGTTGCATAATTTACAAAATTTTAATTACATATGATATTATTATTTATCTATTTTTATTATTATGTACTTATTACTATTTACATAATTTTATATACTTATTATTATTTTCCTATTTTTATTATTATGTACTTATTACTATTTACATAATTTTATATACTTCTTATTATTTTCCTATTTTTATTATTATGTACTTATTACTATTTAATTATCAATATTAACTTAATATTATATGCTTGTTACTATTTACTGATTATTATTTACTTATTATTATTTAATTATTATTATTTAATTATTATTATTTATTTACTATTATTTATTTATTAACATTTACTTATGTTTATTCATATAATATTATTTCGTTATTACTATTTACTCATTATTATTAATTTGCAAAGCCGCTAATCTCGACATAGGATGGTCCTGGTGAGATGAGTGGCTATTGTTTTTGTTTTTATTTTTAAATTAAAGATTAAATAAATAAATAAGTCGTCTCATTGTAGCTTGACAATTTTAAAATAACTTTGAATTCCGAAACGCTGATAAAAAATAATAAAAAAACTGAAATAATACATGCAGAGCTTAATAGTAGCATTATAAAATTCGTTATACTTTAGGTAAATTTAAAAAAAAAATGGAGATTTACGAAATAAAAACAATTGCATTAAGTGAATTCTTTCTCATTATGTGAATACTTTTAATTTATAACAGAACTGTTGTTTCCTAAATAAATAAAAATATTGTAAGAAATTCCGAAAATGGACGAACTCCATTAATATCGCTGGTTTTTAGTATAAGCGTAAATCTAATAAAAAATATACTGTAATTAATAAGAAGTACTTTGCTTACACCACTATTTTTAATATATAAATATGTACCTATATGTATCAAAAGCAAAGCTTCCTTCATCAGGATAAACAGTATACTAAAAAATAATGACAAATATGGAAAATACAATTTTGTTATACTGTTATATTATTGTCTTGGCTGATTTTATAGATCTGATAGAAATGATACGTACGATCCTGTCACCGAGAGCTCCGTTGTTTTCTACGTTACATGCGTAGTTTATGAGAACAAGAGAGAAACTATAACGGATCCATCTGAACCGTGCCCTTATCTAGTCTAAACCACTGCACGTGTAGTTTTTCTTTTGGATTATTTCAAAAAGGTTTATAGGAAAAAAAAACCAAGCAAATACGAAAAAGGCCAAGGTTTAGCTAAACGAAACGTGTCGGTGAATACGCCAGCAACTTTTTCTTTATCCCTTTATTAAATATATTGGTGAAATATTCTTGTACGTAGATGCAATATTTTACTTCGGCAAAAACATGGACATTTTATTAGAAAAACCTCAACTAGATCTCAATATGTTAAACAAATGGCTAGTTAAAAACATATTCAGAATTAATGATTACAAAAACTATTTACACGATATTAAGTTCACCAAAAAGAAAAACACCGATTCATAAACCATTACAAATAGAAGAAAAAAACCTACGCATTTTAGATAGTGAAAAATACCTGCGACTATATTTTGATAAACACTTGTCCTTTAAACAACACATACAGAAACTAAAAGAAGAAAATCATCCCACCAATTGGTGTATTTGGTAGAATAGCTCATCCTCTACCAGCACACGTTAAGAGGGGCTATACTTTTCATTTATAACCCAGACACCCCCACAAAAAGCTATACCAAGAAATTAACTTGCTGAAAATCAGAGAACTGTACGAATATAATATATGCCCATTAATATACAAAGTACAAAATAGACTTATACACACGAATACAACATTTATAAAAACATCACATCAAGTACACGAACACTACACAAGACTACATGATAAATTGTAAACGAATACAGTAAAGACTGAAAGTGATAAACGGAGAATCGAGTGAAAATAAATAAAAAAAAGCAATTCACAAAATAAATTAGCAAAATAACAATGTATAATAGGAATAATATGTAATATAGGGAAAATATATAAGGTACACAAATGATATAATGTAATAATAAGAAATATGATATATAACGTAAGTATTAAAATTGGTTAAGTATAATATGTATGTATTTAGTTAATTAATATAATATGTACATAGTTAAGTTAAGAAAGTCAAATAATTATATATTTCTTTTAACTTAATAAAATATTTGAAAAAAAAAAAACAATTTTCCTTCTGCATCATTATTAGAATTTTACAACCATCAACTAGGCACATGCCCATAATTTAACGATTAGAAACAACGTTCGTGCAGTCGAAAAAATCCCTAAACTTGATTCAATGGAATGATCTAGGTACGTAGTGTACCTTAGACTTAATATAAGGGTATGATGTAGGTACATGGTGTACTGTAGACTTTATATAGGGAAATTAGGTAAGTAAATAGTGTATCCTATGACTAAGCAAAGGATATTGAAGACAGAGTATTTAAAGCAAATATTTAAATGATACAGATACACAGTTACATTTTTAGAAAGTGGACGACTAAGTTAAAAAGGGTTTTTCAAGTTCGAGAAACAATAGACGAGTTTCATCTTTACAAATAATTCGGTGGTGTTTGAGCATAACCTGATAAATGCATTTTCGTTTTCTTCTCTTCTAATAGTAAAAGTACGGTTACTGAAACATTTATTATCGATTGTTAAAATCCAGACATCTATATATAATTTAATAAAACCCTAAACACCACGATCACATGATAATATGTGAACAATCATAACGGTTATTTCGATAAAAACATGTCAGAAGATATTAACATAATGTGAAGATACCGTTTTGCAGTTATCAGGTTATACCCACACACCACCCACTTATTAGGAAGTGACAATAAACAGCGAAATTTAGCGATGACAATGGAAGCGTAATTTACACTGGGTGTTTGGGCATTGTTTATTTCAGTAGATAGAAGGACTTCAGTTAGGGATGGTTTTATTACGGTTCAATAATGGGTTAACAAGTGTTCTAGTGAACATCTTACAAACTATACAAATAGAAAGGTTGCAATTTAAAACCCCATACATTTGGAGATAGCACACTTATATGAAAGCTACAATAATGGTTTTTGTTGACGTATTGTCTTCATAAATTTAAAATAAACAATAGTGTAGAAATTCGAGTAAAATGTAGGTACATCATATTATTTACGCAACCCCAAGACCGTATAAAACAGGTTACATTAAATAAATATTCATTTTCGCACCAACAAATGACATTACGACAAACAGTTTTTAAAAATAGTAAGATTCCTCCAGCACAAATTTGTTTTTCACTTTTGTATTTTTTGGTAATACCGCTTATATTATATATACCCAATTTGGGGAATATTGCGACGCTGAAGTAATGTTCTAAGGAAGAGATGTGGACATAAGAATGGTTAGAAAGTGTTTAGAGATTACTTAACATGGCAAAATCCGTTTTAAGGACATTTTTTTCCAGAAATATTTTCTTTCACCATGTTACTTAAATTATCTCTCACTATAAAATATGTTCGTAATACAAGTATTCCAAATTAAAACTTATACTGTAAAAGACTAATAGATTTCAAATCCTTTATTCCAAGCCCTCATCCAAGAACAAAGTGCCGTTTTGATAGTATTTAAAACACAGTTCTTTTTGTAACAAAATATTCATTAAACAGGAGAATAGACATGATATTAAACAAAAAAAAGACAAATAATTTTTAAGCAATTTATTCTACTTATTATTTTGTCTAGTGGAGGATCAGAGAGAAAAATCTAGGTTTATCGTCCAGCAATTTATTATTTTATTTTTGAAAAAGCTCTAAAGGAGATTATTTTTCGTTCAAAAGGATTATGAAACCGTCTGCCATAAGGATTAACAGTATTTTTTTGTATTTATTGATTCTGATTAATTTTTCATCTTAGGACTAAATATAAAAGTGTGTTATTTTATGAAGATATATTTTATATTATGAAGAAAGATTCAAAGGCTGAAAAAAGCAATACAGTAAATATGTTAACTAACTGTATTGTAAAATGTATTTATTATAACAAAAAAGCAAGCGGCTCTGCAAATAAAAGAAAGCGAAAAAAAAATTCTATTTAAATATTGGCTCTGTTGTTTGCTGATTGTTTATTATTTATTGTTTTTGCGCTTAATTCGTAGAACTTCATTTCATTTTTTTTTAAATTTAATGTAAATCAAATTTTATGCCATTGTTTAGTTCTGCAAGCCAACAAAAAATACACGCAGAACTAAATAATAACATTATTAAATTTGATTTATATACAATTTAAAAAAATATATTAAAAATTGTTCATTTTGCCAAAATCACGAAGGCTCCACGAATTTTTATTTATATTTTGTTAAAGTCAGTAAAGCAAGTCTATCATGCAGTTAATTTCAACGTGTAAGAAACGAACTTTGCGGAGATGTCTATCTAAAAACCTTTTTATATTTTTTAATACCACGCACAATATTAGCAAGGTGAGCAGAAAACACTTTTAGTTTATGTATTTGCAGGCGTCCGCACGTTTTTAAGTAATAATAATAGTTTTATTTTCGTTTTTTTTTCATAACCAGTGTTATGAAGCAAGTCCCTAACAACTAAGGTTGACAAACCGCAGACCCGGAATTAACCATAAATACACATGAGTTGTCTATGGCCGCTCCATTTGGGAGGGGGAGGGGGGGTGTTGGAAGGAAAGGGGACATGCCATTCTAGTCTGGAGAGCCTACCTGTCAGCAGCTTTCGCCCTGTCACCAGCTTCTGCAGCCAACAACGGGTTTCGTTCCAATTTACTTATTTATTTCCCTTTTGCTTTTCGACAAAACTGAAACCATTTAAAAAATCACTCAAATTCATTCTATCCTTTAATAATCTGAAGGCGTCCACAGAAAGGTTAAAGCTTTTCCTAGAGCCTTTAAATTCAGCTATAAAAATATAGACCTGACTGCCAGGTATTTTTATATAGCAAAAGAGAGTTGTTTTTATTTTGAATTCCCTATTCCTGTTCCTATTTATATGTATTTGCTTTTATTAATGATAACTAAGCGGTAATTTCGAAAATCGTCCATCAACGAACTGACAACACGATTAAAAGACGGATGTATCACTTTTTCGTATACATCCATCTACCCTGAGAAGAGCTAGTCGGGGGATATTTTATATATTAGATCTATTGATGAACTTTACTAAGATTGCCAATACAAATGTGCTTACGTAACGGATCGAGAGATGCGGGTATGTGACACCAGTTAAAAAGTAACGATATCCTCACGGGGATTTCTCGTGCTGAGGATTTTAAGTGATATTTCAGAAAAAAAATACGATTTACGAACTATCTATGTGTAATTATTACAAGAGTCCCAATTAGGAGCTAATGGCTATTATTTCCTGTATTCGGGGTATATTGTGAGGAAGAAAGTAGTAAAAAGGTGAGATGGGAAAGTGGAAGATTGGGAAGCAACTGACTATTTAGATCCGGCCACTAAAAACAAAAAGTACATTCCTGTTAATCAACTTTTAGATTTTAGCAGTTTTATAATCAGGCCGATATTGAGAGTATCTACCACTCTGGAATATGCTGAAAAAATATCATTGAATTTGCATTTATACGTGAAGTAACCCTGACAAAACAAATAAAATTTCCTGTTTTTTTCTTCCACTCGTATATAAACCAGTTAATACCATTACGTTCGCCGAAATACGATTTCGATCCGGCGACCTTTGGGTCCGGATCCAAAAAACTTACCACTCGTTTTGATATACCGAGAAGTATAAGAAAAACCATAAAAAGACTGCTCTACAATTTCAAGTAAGAAAAATACGTTAAAAAGTATTTAAGAAAAAACCGCGAACGAGGCATCTTGTAAGGGAGCGGAAAATACAAAATTTAAATTGAGTACACACACTCTAGATCGGCACTAAATTTGATTAGATAAATATTGGAAGAATGTTTTATTAGAATTTTGCTGAGACGCGGGCAATATTGAGATTTTAGATAAATTTATTTTCCCTTTAGATCCCTTTTGAGGAAATGATGAATATCGTGGAAATAAATAAACTTCAAAAATTTTCTCAACTTGGTTGTAAAAAATTGGGCTTTCACCATGTTACTGTAGGATCCGGTAATGGAATTTACATATTAACGAGTATTCTGTATGTTAAAAAAACACGTAATATTTACTGGTCAAATTGAAGCAACCCACGTTTTGTTAACGCTTTTCCTACAAAAATAATATGTTAATTAGAGTACTTTTAAAAAAAATTAAAAGCGGTCACGCTTAGTACTTTTTATTGATTTTTGGGAAAATGATTCTCCATTCACGACATACCCATTAACTATTCCCCAAAGATGGAATAAGCCTCGAGGGAAAATATTTAAGAAAAGTTACATCCATTGATATCTATATTTTTTTAAACCATTACGATGATTTATTAAAACGATTTTTTTTACATTTTATCAATTTCATTTTTGATCTCACCTATTTCAACCAATCAACGGCCATTTTTTTGTTTACATGAATACCGCACAAGAGTCCCAACTGCTCCCAACCGTCTGGAACCAGTGAGACTATGGAATCCCCAATTGGGGAATGTTGTGAGGCTGAAGGTATTGTGGAGGGGAAGGAGAAGGGGTAGAGGAAGGTGGGGAAAAACCTGGCTATTCAGATCTGGTCATAATATTGGAAGACGCAACAGTCCTTGTATCAACAATTCGCAGCAAATCGATCGATTGCATTTTGAAAGCATTTTAAGTAATATTATATAAATTTGGAATAGCAAATGTAAGATGACTTTGGGTTTTTTATGTATGAAAGGAAATGGACCCTTCACTTGAATTTGATGTATTAGGTTCTTTATTTTTTAAATTGCCTACTTAGCATTGGAATTTTTCCACGATTTTACAGCTTTAAATGTAGGGAATAATATGTTTGAAAAGGTTAGAAGCAAAGACGGGCGTTTCTTCAAAAGAAGATATTTTTTTTATTCTCAATTTTGGAATGAACCTTATAAATCTCATTGTAATATGTTTTTATTAATTGACGATAATATTAGAAACTCTCAAAATGAAACTAAAAAAACGCAGAAATGAAAAAAAAATAATGGTAGCACCTGGGACTCGAACTCAGGACATTATGGTCTATTGGGGACCTTTCGGTCGAATCCACTGAGCTACAGCTACCCTAATAATTTTTATCGGTATCATTATCTATTTATAAGAACTGTTAATGTCATCTTAAATTAATTCTCAAATATTTTGACTGCTACCTTTTATCATGACTCCAAGATTCTACCCGATTTTCATGTTTCATTTTGAGAGTCGTTAAAATGGTCTTCAATGATTAAAAACATATTTTAAAAATTTATTTACTAGTACTTCGTAACCAAAGAAAATATTGAAAGTAGAACCTACAGATAGAAAAACAGACAAAAAAATGACTTTCTCAAGTAATGCTTCATTTCTTAACTTTGGAGCAACACAAGCAAACAAAAAAATTGTTTATTTTTATACCAGTTTTCATATTTCATTTTTTTTACTTAGGCTTTGGAACTACCTACATAATAAATTTATGCATTATATTTTTGCTTTATTTAGTTAAGATAAATACGTTTTAGTACAATTTTAATCTAGACTGTTCTTATTTACAGTATGAAGAATATTAAGTTTCAGATCAAAGACATGAATTGCAAATGAATCGAAAGTGTAGTTTCGGGCGAAGTGGGAGATTTATTAAAAGTGGGCGAAGAATTTCTTCAAAAAAGGTGAAAACAGTAATACCAACTGGAAAACCCATTAAAATATTTTAAGTACAATAAATCTTCATCTATCTTCTTCTTTTTCAATTATATAAAGAAGAGTGTCCCGGGTGGGCGGTGTGTGTTTGTTTTGTGTACAGATCTACAGTTTTATTCCGAGCTTGATGAAATTTTGCATTTGGCTTTTAAAATAAGAAGAAGATCACTGTATTGAGAATCTACCCCATCTCCCTTTACCTATATTGTATTGCATATTGTATAATTAATATTTATTTTACATTTTCATTGTTCTCTACTTGCTACGCTAGCTTTGGCCGTATAGTAGAAAGTATTTCATTTCTATGTATACATATAAAATAATCTATTATGTTAACACTATAATATATGTATAGTAACTACACTGCACATTACTTAATAAAGAAAATAAAAAAAAATATTGAAGGATACCTTCACAAAAAAAAAGATCAATGATTTAAATAGTAAAATTAAAATTAGTAAAAATAAATATACCACCCTTTATACCAGAATTTTGGTACGAATTGATAAAATTTTGCGTTGACTTTAGGAGTAGGGATAGGGATAGGGGCAGTGGGGGCTTGGGGAAAGAGCAGAGGCAAGGGCATGGTTAGGGGTAGGGATAATACCTCACAATCTCTAAACCATTCATTTCCCCGGGAAACACCCGGTAACTGGTACCATATGAAACAAAACGCATCACTTTCAGAAAATTAAGCTTTCAGAAGTCTTGGGAGTTTTGAGGATTTGTGGAATTTCGACAATTTTTAAAACTTTCGTATTAAATTTTTGTATTAAATGTTCTAACTTAATTGATTAAAGAATTTCTTACATAGAGAGTAAATATTTTTTTATAATGATTTCGGTATCGTAATTTGATGGTAAATAACTTGTTGCTTTTGGATATAAAAACCAGTGATACAATATGAAATGCGTGAATCTCGCATTTCATATTGTATCACTGAAAATAAAATGACAAAACTGATGATCTCAAACCTACTGGAAGTTGAGAATTTAGTAGCTTCGACTTAGTTGTATGCCATCATTAGAATAACGAAATTTATTAGATCTTTTTTTACATAACTCCACACTGATGACCCTGTGTACAATACTTTCTCTCTTTGACTTTGGAGATGCGGTGTCGAGGGTGTACTTAAAAAAAGGAAGGATGAAAGTTCTTGGACGGAAAATGCTATGAAGGATGGGTAGGAATCTGAGGGTCAGTTGATCATGGATTGACATACACATTAATCTATTTTTTCGAAGAGTTTTATCTACTATTTAATTATGTTACTTAATTGTATTACTGCTCTACCCGTTTCGCCACATTCCTATCATTCACTAGCGTTCTTAAAACTAACTTCTATAAAAAGTAGAGAAATAATTATACATTATTAGGTGAGGGTAGTGTTGGGGTGGTTTGGAGGAGGGTGGACGGTGGGAGGAGTCAGAATAACTAGGAGACATGTTTAACAGAGGCGATTTACAGGGTGCTATTATTTTGTATCTAATCAATTATTAGCCAACTTGGAATAGTTATTATTTCGTAAACAGAGATCATGTTCCCTAATTCTGGTTTTAAAATTTCTAGTAGTCATACCTCCATACTGTGCATCACATTCATTCTAAATTGTATATTCTGTGTTTTACATGTTTATTAGAAATGTACTGTTTGTAAAAAAAAAAATATTTTGGAATTAGTTAAGTTTAGAAAGCTGGAGAAATTTGATCTAGTAATGTGTGGGATATTTTTAAATATAAGTCGCCTGTGTGAAGATGTTTCTTATAAATAACAGTAACCAAATTAAGTAACAAAAGTACACAGTGGATAAAACTCTTCAAACAAAATGTCTAGAAGTTGTTACATAGTTAATGCCCAAGAAATACAAAACATAAATTTATCCCCCCCGGTGCGATGTAAGGCGGAAAGTTCGGCTGGAGAGGACAAGGGGTCTCCCTCTGGCCCACCACGTAGGTGGTGGCCAGACGCATTCACCACCGAGAACTGGACAAACTTCACCCATGAACCCGGATATTCCTTCTAAGTCACCAAATGTAGTGAACCACTTAGGGTAACCTATGGCAGAAGTGTTGATTATTTAATGAATCATTCCCGGATGGCGGTACCCATACCAGCCTCCCAAATTATATGATTAAATTGCTGTTTAAAAGCAGACAAGGCAATAATAACAGCATTATGTCAAAAGTCAAAAACCTCGATAATATAAACGACTGTATTTAAAATAACGTTAGTAAAACGATGCAATACATTAATCAAAATGTCAGTAGCCAAAAGGAGATGTTAGCTACGTCTCAACTTGTCTTACACTCACCAAGATGTTTCAGAAAGTAATAATTCTATATTGACTATTTTATTTTCAAACATCAGGATCCACAACGATAAAATAAACCCATTTTCCATAGACTCGCACACGAAGGACAGCCAATGAAAACGAATTTATTTGATATTCCACAATTCGTACATTCGAGAAACTTCTAATGAGCGTTAACTCACTTTCCTTCACTCCGGCACAAAAATGAAATTATCCGTTTTCGTCTATGAAAGTTGACGTTTCACATACAGACAACAAAGCAAACGGATTCCTTTGAGGTAATTATTAAAATGGGTTTTCCAACTGCATGACAAATATCAACAAAGCCTTAGTGATAATACAACTTTATGGGAGTCGTTACTTTACCGGTGAAAACTATTTCTTCAAAATTTTATTTCTTTTTGCTCTTTGACAAAATACAAAAAAATCCTGTTTTAAAAATGTGCGTTTCGTTAATTTCGTGAAACGAATTTATTTTATATTTCTCAATTAAATCTTAATGTACTCGTATTCCTAAAAAACTTAAATATGTGTATAACTAGCTGAAGTACCCGGCGTTGCCCAGGGTAATTAGTGGTTTGGAGTAAAGATTTGAGGGACGTGTTACCCCGACCCCCGCCGCTACGCCTACCCCTACCCATACCCCTACCCCTACCCCCATCCCTACCTCTACTCCTACCCCTAACCCTACCCCTACCCCTACCCTTACCCCTACCCCTACCCCTACCCCTACCCCTACTCCTACCCCTACCCTTAACCCTACACTTACCCCTACCCCTATTCCTGCTGCTACCCTTATCCCTTCTCTTACTAATTTAAACATATAATTGTGCTAATAAATAAAACCTTTACCAGATGATAATCAGTACAGTGACAAAACAGAACTTGATACAATAATAATTCATGTTCTTTTTCTTATTTTTTTTTCAATGCTCTGTTTTTTCACTGAAAGCAGTTGAATTCCTTTCAAAATCACATGGTATATTATAACGGCTGCTGTAAGAAATCCCAACAAATTGCCTTTAGTTTACATGGATTTTTGTTTTTTTTAATTCATCGTTTTGGCTCTTTATTCTCTACAGCTCTATAATTTAGTGACAAATCCCAACAAAACCACAGCCCAAATTGCAAACACGAAACACGTCCCGACTTCAAAGTTTGTCGTTTCATTCTCCTCCCCCAGTGCCATTGGACGGAGATGAAAAACTAATTCCGAGGTATTTTTCATCCTGTCCGCCTTGCTCCGAATTTCAGCAATCCATAGATCAATTACGTAGCTTTAAGGATGAAGATGTGCTATGAAGTTAGCGTTGTTTGTAGAATGATTTATAGACAGATCAATTATGTCGCTTAGTTTTAGAAGGATAAAGCTATACTATGAAATTACTGTCGTTTTGCAGAATGATGCCAGCCAACGAATTAAAATATCGCTCATGTAATGCAAAAGAACCATATGCGCGAAAATTGCGATTTTGGATTAAAAATGATGTAGTATCGGTGAATCTGCAAATTTTGTTGCGTAAAAATGCCACATATGCTACTTATCTAACTATTCCGTTATTTATTTATATTTTTTGAGTACAATTTAATAAAAAATACCAAACCACACTTCTTTTTTTAAGAAGTGAGTGTGTAGTGAAGCGGAATATACATAAAATGCTTACGCGTTTCCATAGTATTGTTTTCCGAAGGTGTTATAAGTAAATGATGGTTGAAAAATGTTAATATGATATTTAAACTGAATGTTTATATGATTTTTAAACTGAATGTTTATATGATATTTACACTGAATGTTTATATGATATTTAAATTGAATGTTTGTATGACAAAAAATATTAAAAAGAGAGTGCTTAAATAGCGACAAGTTTTGAATTATAATAAACCAAACATAATATGTAAGTATAATTTGGTGCTGGAAATTCATCGTATGTATAACGGTGCAATCTTATAGGTGTGTGTGTGTGTGTATTGTTTTTGGTTGTCTCGATTGTCAGATCTTTTCAAGCTTATTTTAAAGTATAATTTCTTCAAATGCTTGATAACTTTGTGGCATCATTATTAATTATATAATTGAAAATACACTTTGTATATACCACTTTACTTAAAATATATAAATATTTCTACATGTTTCGATAGCAATGCTTTCATCTTCATTTTTTTTTTTTTTTTTTTATTCCTGAAGATGATAGCATTGCTATCGAAACATGTAGAAATATTTATATATTTTAAGTAAAGTGGTATATACAAAGTGTATTTTCAATTATATAATTATTTTAAAGTGTTTTTTAATTGCATTTGAGAGTTCTTTAGTATCTTTTATTTTACTAATGTAAGGTTACATTAATAATTACAGGTTTTTAAAAAAAAAAATCCTTGGTGTGTGTAATGGCGTTGTACAAATGAGGAATTGATTTTACACGCTGAGAATACGAATTTAAATCTTGTGCGATTTGAATTAATATTTTGTTTTTCCTTTAGAATTTGAAGTATTGATTTTTTTTAATATTCCACCATTGTTAGATTTGCGTATTTGTCAAAATGACCACACGTGGTAAAAGAACATTTTATAAAGGTATTTTTCGCAAAAAATTTTTTTAAATAAAATAACACAATATTTTATATGGATTATTTCATAAAAAAATAACAGTTAAAACCATAAAAAAATAAGTTAATTGTTGATAAATATTTAAAAATTCGTGAAGATTTCAAAAAGAGTTTTCCCAAAACATGTGAATCGCAGATACGCTTATTTTGCATTACATGAGCAATATATTGTGTCCATCGCATTAATTAATGATATTCTATTAATTGTTTTTGTGTTTAATTCGTAGAACTCCATTTAATTTTTTTAAATCTATTTTAAACAGCTGTCACAATAATAATAACTAAAAATACTTGCAGAATTTAATAATAACATTAGTTAATTTACCAGATGTAATGACGGTCCGTACGTGATATCCAAAAAAAGCAATTTTATAGAAGAGTTGTTTGAAGTAGCTTTGCTTTCACGTGAAACTTTTTAAGTTGATTTTGTAAAAATGTTTTTTTAAAAATTCATGCAAAATCGTTTCCCACATACCATGTTAGTGATTTCTGCGCTAGTATTCCAATTGTCCGGAGCGATTTCTGAATAAAATTATTTTCTTCAATTTATTAGGAATAACTTGTTGAAGATTATAAACCTCTTTGTAATATTTAATCGATGGAGAAGAAAATATCAACCACATTAATTAAAACATGAATCCGATAAAGGACACTGAAAACAAAAAAAAGATGGCATTCGTCTCGGTAACACCGGAGGATCTGGGTTCAAGTCTCAGTTGTGAGTGTTATCTTTTGATTTTTTGTCTTTTCCTGTTTCATATGTTCATTAAGAATTGTTAATATTATCTTTTTGAATTACTAAATATTACAATGAGGTTTATTAAAAGCTTCGATAAAATATTCCTAATAAATTAAATATCGTCAAATAAATCAAATAAGTCACCACTTCGTACGAAAAAAAAACATTTTTGACTTCAAAAAGTCAATAGATGTCCCATATAAATAAAATTGGATAGGTTCAGTCGAGACACCAACTAGATTGCAAGTATATTTAGGAAGAACTTTGAAATCATACTAAAAAAGAAGGCAGTCTAAAAATACGGGAATTAATTGAAGATAATGTAAGTAATTCAAACTGCGAATATGAGATCGATAAAAATGATCGAATGTTATTAGGTCGCAATAGCTAAATTAATAGAGGCACTTGTTTGGGTAAGACTAGAAGATTTGGGGCCTAGAAAATAGATTTTATGTTGATTTTCCGAACATGGTTGCGCTCATTAGGCGTGTCGATAGCCAATCTGATATTGACAATAACATAAATCGCTCCTACGATCGCAACACTGGCGGATATTCTCTATAGATCGGCATTAACCCTGAGTGCCCAGCTAAAGAATGGGGGCTCCATCGAAGCCAGAGTAAAGTTAGCCTATCAGAAGCTGGGCATACTGTACAGGGCCCACAGATACTTTAATAGTACACAACTGGTGACCCTGTACAAATCGCAAGAATCGTAGAATTTGGTAGCCACCTTTGGTCGGGAGCTCCTAAATATCTGAAAAAAACCCTTGACTCTGTAGAAACCGGCGGTTCGTTTGATAGATACACCTATCTTAACAAACGGATTGCAATCTTTGGAGCGCAAACGTCAGGTTCACATGGTTGACATTTTGTCACATGAGAATTCGTGTTCAACAGCTCAGCTGTGGAATGTTCTGCCGGCCTCTGTGTTTCCTCCATCCTACAACATGGGTCTTTTCAAGGCCTAGGTTCACTCCTTTCTATACTCTAAAAGACCTTCCACACATCATCCCCAAAGATGATATAGGACTTCCCTCAGGGCCTCCTGTATGAAGTTATTGTAAAAAAAAATCCTTAGCTTCAAACGTACTATTTATCAATAAATTTATAATGTTGAATGAATGTTTATTAAGACATCTTAGTAATATTAGATATACTTAATTTATTATACATTTTCGTTCCGGATGTAGTTTTTTTTTTCATTAAAAAGAGAGTTAATTGACCAATGAGATCTTTAGCCATAACTCGTAATATTCTGAACAACTGTTTGAATTCCGTTCCTCCAAGCTAGAACGCATTTAACGGTTTTCAATGCTACGAGTTTCATTAGTCTGCCTCCGTTCATTAATAAGCCAGTAATTTCGGAAAAGTTGTGTATATTGACGTTTAACGGAGCTTATCTGTCACCCAAGAGGGCGTGCTAAATAAGGCCGGCTTTTGTCTACCCGCTGGCGGAATATTTTACTTCAATTGATGACCGTACTCGCACATACCGCCTAACGCCTCCTAGTAAACATAGACAACGGATTTAGTCAATATCGTATTAATACTATAATATTGATGTAGAGTTTTATCGATCGATCGTGCTAGGGCCCCTGGATTCAAGTTTTAGTTGCGACTGTTATCTTTTTAATCTCTATGCTTTTATCGTATCTTATTTTCATTAAGAGTAATTGATATTATTTATCTTTTACCTTAAATGCTTAAAATTCTTATGCAGTTTCTTTTCGTTGATTTTTACTTTTGCACGGTGAAAATTCTGTCCATACCGTAACGGTGCTAAATTTTATGTCTTATTCAAACCTATGGTAGAACAATGAAGGCAACTTTCAAGAACTATTTCATTTTGCTACGTCAGCCAAATTAAACAGGCCTGCATTTTGGACAGAATCATCTAGTTCTGTTGTTGTTCCAAAAAAGGAAGGTGTTTTAACAAAATATTTGGTAACACGTTTATTTACTAAACAGAAAATGTTCGCGAATACTTAGCGAAAAAAAAATGCAAATCTCGTTTCACATGTACAATACCTTGAAGTTAAATATTTCAGAAATTATCCATGTGACATTCTCCTCAATTAGTAAAGTTACTTCGTCGGGTGTTACAATCCTCAAAATCCCAACGGCGGGGATCGACGTAAACGTCAGGCATTTGGAGCGCTTGGAACAGTTACATGTTAATGTCGTTTTGGAATCACGGAGTGCGATGCAAAAGTTCCGAGACTAACATTACTAAACAACTAGACTTGGAGACTAACTAAACATTAGACCGTGGCGGGTACAGTGTTTTGTCCTCATGCTTACAGCTTAGATTTTGAATGAAAAGTTTGGCTTCTAAGTACATATTATGTTTGTTATAATCAGAGGCGTTTCGTCTTTATATGCAATGGGTGCTATGTATAAGGGAGACTACTTGAAAACCAAACTCTTAAATAGATATATAAATATGACGAAATGTTCAGAAGGGTCGAAAAACTAAAAACTGTGTTTTTTTAGGAAATCTCTAGTAACATCCGAAAATATTAAGATAGATAATAGACAAAACAAATTATATATACACAAATAACGAGTATATTAACTCCATACAGGAGGGTTGAGATGAAGTAATTTTCCTCAGTGTCTATATCACCTATGGAGATGGTGTATGGATGATATTTTGGAGGAATAGAAGTAATATCAAGTCTCGAAGAGACCCATGTTGGTGGGATCATAGTGGCTAGCACACCATTTTGCAGCCGAATTGTTGAACACAGAAACAAGTCGTGGAAGCAACACTTTACGTGTGTTTTTTTGTAGCGTCATTACTAATAAAAATAAAATTAAGTATTTTGTTTATACGACTGTTTAATGTATATCTATATCTCAGCATGTTTCAAAAGCGAATCAGCAGCTTTTTAAAAAATATTATTATTAATTTCTCCGTTTTCAGGCTATCGAGAAGGAGGTCGTATGATTTTTTACCTGCGATCCAATGTCAAGTTATTTAACCACCTCACCAAGATGGCCGTTTTTAGGTGACCTTTGTAAAGCCCCCACAGGGGATCCTGTATTAATAACATGGAATAACTGACTGTGTGTAGTATGATATTATATTTTAAATGTGAAGAGGAATGGTGTAGAAATGAGACGTACGGGGAAAATGACTCTGTCACCGTTGTGTCTAGGAATACTGAGTTTGGTGTTGTGTCCCAGATAAAACTAAAACAATCAGACAGAAACATCGAAAACGCCGTCCTTCATTTAGCAAGCATGCGCTCGCTATGCATAGAGTTGTGTTGTGCACAATGCTTTGCTTGACACTAATATAGTATTACAGCTCTGATAGTACGACTTTTTTTTTATTAAGGCTGTGTAACTGCAAGACGCGGCACGACAGCAGTTTTTGATGACGTATTTAGATGATTTCTATGTTGTTTATCACTAAATAGAATTAAGTTTTAAATAAACAATATGTTCTTCTAAACGCTGTCTTATGAAAAAGTGTTAGAATTTTAGTTTTATCATAATGCAATGTTTCCCTTCTTAAGGGTTATAATATATTATTTGTTTAAAATTTTACTAAATGTCATTAAGATTCTTGTCTATGGCATTTGGAAATTAATTTTAATTTTAAATGAAGGGGTTTTGTTTTTCACCTGTGTAATTATACGAACTTGTATTACAGGCTATAATTGATCTCGGTGTGAAGATGTCCAGTAGTGTGGAGAAAATTCTCAAAAAGTGTGGGTGAGATATTGCCTTCCGCATGAATAGCAATATTGGATCATCTCTCAACTCAAAAAGTAAAATACCCAAATTAAAATTGAGTTCTACAAATTAAACTTGAAAACTTATAAATAATATTTATTTTTTTGCGTTATTTGACGTCGCATCAGATGTATTTATTTCACTAAACAAACATCAAATTAAGTTAAAACTAGACACTACAGTTTATTAGAGTTTCAAATATGCAGAACTTAGTACATTTGAGGGAGCTAAGATTGATCGGTGTTTTGTAAAAAAATGTTTTTTACTGTCTTTCGTACAGTACAACTTTCCACACGCGTGACCCCATGTTCAACCGCAACTTTTTCACTCATCCATTTTTACATAACTTATTTGCTTCTATATTTATTCAGACTCTCGTCTGATAGTTTCTTGCATCGATATTTTCATGATATATCTTTGGGGTTTGAGTTATTTTCTGGTATCTTTATTTCTCACTTGGTCGCACATTTTCATTGCCTGTAAACCATTTATTGGCTCGATTCCTTAGATAAAAGATGAAAAACTACCATAATAATTAAAGCCATTACTCAAATGCTATTTTTATTTGTTGCAAAGGAATCAAGGAATGTTACAAATACGAAGGAAGTTTGTTTTATGTCCACATTACTTTCAGTTATTTGGTAAGAATTTCTCTTGTTTATTTGAGAACCAACTTTAAAAAAAAAACGTGGGACCTGGCTTCAAAAATATTTTCTCCGATTTTGCTGTTGGAATTTTTTTGGTAACCGAAATATTTTTCAGCTCGCTACGAAATTTGCACCACGAGTTACTGAGTTTAAAATATCCACTAACCAGTAGCGTGCATTGTTCCTTGACCAAGGGTAGGCTGTAGATTTTTGAGGGTTGATTGTCATTTTTCACAATACCAAAATATATGACGGGCAAGGTGCTCAAGGCGGATTGCTAACTAAAAAGTAGTTCCAGAGTGGAAGATACTCTCAGTATCGCCCTGGTGAAAGACCACCATTCAGAATAAAGTTGCTTGAAATGGCTTTTAGCCATTTTTGTTGACCAGATCTGAATAGCCAGGTATTTCCCCACCTTCCTCTTCCCCTTCTCATTCTCCTCCCCAATACCTTCAGCCTCACAACATTCCCCAATTGGGGATGCCTAGTCTCACTGACTCCAGACGGTTGGGAGCAGTTGGGACTCTTGTGCGGTATTCATGTAAAAAAAGTTTTTTTCTAAAGAGTTTCTCACAGTAGAACGATCATAAAATAAGACATTTCTGAAGTTTTGGAAAAAAAAATATTTCTTAATAATAAAATAAAAATATTTTTAATATCAGTTGAAAGAGCAAAATATGTTTTTGTAGCCTGGAAATTATAGCTTTTCTGGCGAAAGGATATATTTAATTTTGGAATTTTAATTCCATTTGAAGTTTTTGTCATTGTAGTGTAAGTGTGTTGGTCAGTGAGGTACTCAATTTCTTCTTTATAATGAGTAGAGAATTTTTTTTTAATAAGTTTTATAATACTGAAAACATTAAAATTAATAAAAAAATCGTTTGACCGACTTATTATAAGTACAAATTTTAGGTAGATTATTTAATTATTTATTTATCGTTTCAAGTAACGTTTTGTTTCTTAATGGTGGTCTTTCACCAGGGCGATATTGATGGCATCGACCACTCTGACACACAAATTAATATATTATGAGTACACACGTACACAATAGATCACCTTTAACGCCACCCATAACTAATTTTGAAGATAATAATAGTCAGGTTATTTGGTAATTAGGCGATGAATATCATATTCCAGCGTTCTTGGAATTTTCTGGAATACGGTATTCCTAAAATATTTGAAATTGTCTGCATATACGTAGTTAAATACAATATCTCCAAAACGGATTCCGTTGGAGATGTAAGCAACGCCACTAAAGTATCAAAATTAGATTTCCCATAGATGTAAGCAACGGCACCTAAGTATCACAATTAGATTTCATACAAATGTAAGCAACGGCACTAAAGTATCAAAATTAGATTTCCCATAGACGTAAGCAATGGCACCTAAGTATCAAAGTTACATTTCATACGGATGTAAGCAGCGGCACTAACGTATCAAAATTAAATTTTCCCATAGATGTAAGCAATGGCACCTAATTATCAAAGTTACATTTCATACAGATGTAAGCAACGGCACTAAATTATCAAAACTAGATTTCCCACACATGTAAGCAACGCTATTAAGTATCACAACTATATTTCCCACATATGTAAGCAACGCCACTAAAGTATCATAACCAGATTTCTCACAGATGTAAGCAACGCCACTAAAGTATCACAACTAGATTTCCTACAAAACAGGTATAAATGAGTGCATTATTCGTTTCACTGTAATTTATTAAACAACAATAATTATCCATGCGAGTACGTTGTATGGCATTTAATTGCAGATATTTATTAATTTAGAACTACAAAATATCATTACTACGACAACACCAAGCTACTGACTTTGTCTTTGAAATTTGTTATTCACATTCAAATATTTTAATATATTCGCGTTCGACAGTTCACTTAAAGAATCAAGTCAAATCGAAATAATATTTTTTTTAACTTTTTCAAAAATACAAAAAATTTTTATCTGTGAATTTGAACACGTTTTAAAAAAAATTTATATATAATCTAATACATGGTTATTGCAAAACATGTAATTACAAAAAAAACCGTCTTTCCACGTAATTTTTTTCTTTGCAATAATAAAAAAATGAAACATATTTTTATTAATTAATATTTGTTCTAAAATGTTGATCGTCTTAAAGCGTGGAATCCGCCTAGTTAGAAAGTGAAAGCACTTTTTTTAAACTAGCGCATTTGTATATTCTGTACTTAATAAAACAAATTAAATAAACACTTTTATCATAGATTGGTAATTTCCACAGAGAATTTTCCTTTCGGAAAGTACCTACCAGAGTACTTTTACAAACTTCCTTTGATTTTTCTATAAGCCATTTTTGTCTTGCAATTAAAACGTTTTTAAGCGATCGCATCGCCTTCAAGTTATATCTACTTTTAAATATCAGATCTTATGTATAATATATTTTATTAGACAATTACTTTAAATTGATATTTAAATTGCTCGTAGGTACATTTATGGCTTACTTTTGCTGGCCATTATTCAAAATGGAACCGTGCAAGTGAAGTTATATACGTTAATTTTTCACGTGTAATAACTAGGACATAATGTAACACGTTTTTTGTCTGATTTTCGAGGCAGCCTCTCGAACAATGAGATTTCATGAATTTTCCAGATCAATGTTTTTTTTTTTAATTGGAAACTTGAGTTATTTCCACGACGAACCATGAGGTTTTGATAAGATAACAAGACTTTTCGTCATATTTGTAAGTTATACAATACGTAACTTAGACTTTGTTAAAACAGTAGCTTTATTTGGATGAAACCGGTTTGTGCAGCCGGCATCTTTTGTTATTCCAGATTATTTAATTACACGAAGATGAAAAATGCAGCTGCTTAAAATAGTTCAATTTTTTTTATATAATTAAAAAATATATATATGGACTGCTTGCTTTATTAAATATTTATTCCGCAATACGGGAAATCCCAATGGGAAAATATGAAAAATAAACAAAAATGTTTTTTTTCCATACTACTTTTCTTTTAAGCAATGCTTGTGTAGAGAAGCGGAGTGTGTCAATTCATGTTTAAAAATAAACAAATTATTATGTCACTCCTGGCAACGGGTTCATTATTCCAAGAAATTAAAAACATGTTTTTTACATTTTCTTTAAACAATTTGGAAGTGGTGTTTAACCGTAAAATGATGGAAGCAAGGTGTAAACATGGTTCTGTTAACATAAAATATTTTTATGTGCCGACCGATTGCGCTACCTTTCTTGAAGATATATTTTCCTTGAGTTTATGAATCGAGCAATGCAAATATTTTCATAGTAGCAGGCTGCGCCTTTTTCACAAAAGTAATATTTAAAAAAAATTTACGTCGTTTTGTGTGGTGAGAACTAAGGCGAGATATTTACTGATTGCTTTTCAGACATAATAAGCGAGTGAATTATGCACATTATTCATCAATTTAAGCAAGAAAATAATAAACAAATTAATAAGAATTACTTTGTTTCCACCACTGTTTTTAATAAATAAATGGCAATATATTTCGAAAGCAAAGCTTTCTTCATCAAGATACAAAGCATATCCTGATGAGGCATGCTTTGCTTTCAAAACATTTTTTATTTACATATTAAAAACAGTGGTGGAAACAAAGTAATTCTAATTACTTAATTATAAAGCCACAAAATAAATACAATTCTAATGAAGAAAAAATAAAACAATGCGTTCCTTATTAGTGATCTCAATATTTTTATACCCAGAACGACAAAAAATAATAAAAGATAGAAGAACAAAGCCAAATTCAAAATGGAAATCAAATTTACTTTTCGCTTTTCGACTAATCTAAACATTTGAAAAAAAAAATGTAATGTGTTTTTTTCAAAACTTGCTCAACGTTTTATCAACTATTTGTAAATAAATAAAAATAAAATTAAATTCTTTCAAATAGAAATAATAGAGTCAGAATTAAAGCCAACTGCTATGTTATTATTCGTTATGTTAGATAGGCTAGGGGTGTATTTTGGAAACAAGATCGGTACTTAAAAGTTTAAGTCTCATTTCACCCTTAACTAATTAGTCCGAGGGTTTCCTCGCCTTGTACTTTGTCCTAGGTTGATGGGGTCATTGGACAAGTTTATTTTTTTTTATATCAGAGAGACAGATCTGTTGGAGTTTGGTATATTTTATGAGGGTAGCTGGATTACAATTTAATTAATCAGGTAAGGATTATTTCAGGTTTTGGCTCAATTTACCCAAATAAAATCTTATATCAATTATGGTTCGTGTGTAATTATGATTTGTTTTCCACGAAGAACTTGAAAAAACTTATTATAATGTAAACTTCTTTGCTAAAGGGAATATTTATCGTAAAGCTGAAAGAGATTTTATATGTTATTTCAATAGAATTTCAATAACTGCGAGCTGGTGAAACCAAGACATAAGAGATTTTTATATGTTATCACAATAGAATTTCAATAACTGCGAGCTAGTGAAACAAAGACATAAGAGATTTTTTTATGTTATCACAATAGAATTTCAATAACTGCGAGCTAGTGAAACAAAGACAAGAGATTTTTTTATGTTATTACAATAGAATTTCAATAACTGCGAGCTAGTGGAACCAAGACATAAGAGATTTTTTTTATGTAATCTCAATAGAATTTCAATAACTGCGAGCTAGTGGAACCAAGACATAAGAGATTTTTATGTTATCGCAATAGAATTTCAATAACTGCGAGCTAGTGGAATCAAGACATAAGAGATTTTTTATGTTATCGCAATAGAATTTCAATAACTGCGAGCTAGTGGAACCAAGACATAAGAGATTTTTTATGTTATCGCAATAGAATTTCAATAACTGCGAGCTAGTGGAACCAAGACATAAGAGATTTTTATGTTATCGCAATAGAATTTAAATAACTGCGAGCTAGTGGAACCAAGACATAAGAGATTTTTTATGTTATGTCAATAGAATTTCAATAACTGCGAGCTAGTGGAACCAAGAAATAAGAGATTTTTTTATGTTATCCCAATAGCATTTCAATAACTGTGAGCTAGTGGAACCAAGACATCCATAATGAGGAACTCCAATATATTTTTAAACATTTATTTGATTAATATTGACATTCTAACTCAAATAACAGTATTTTTTTAAAGTTCGTTTTTATAGTTAAAATAATTGTTATATATAGTTTTATCTTTTCGATGAACGCTAAAACACATGAAATGTGTGACTTGTTGGGTGTGACGTCACTGGGCCGTCGAATTAGTCATTAGGTAAATTTACTATGGATCACTATTCTCGATTTTGTACGCAAAAATTCTAGAAGTTTTTTTTATTTCTAATACTGTTTTTAATTGAAGGGTATATTGCAAAATGTTAGCATCTCATCATTATTGTGTTTACAGTGTACCAAAGCGTATTATTTAAACCACAGCTGCTCTCTCAATTTTTTTTTCTGTCTTTCTAATATCCCGAAAGTCGTTTTTGAGGTTATGTCCAAACAAGAATTAACTTTACCATACATAATCATATATTATATCCATAGTAAAGCATAATTAAACAAAGGAAATAAAATTATGTACCTAAATATTAGAAACTTTAATTCAAAGAATAATAACAATATTTATCCTTCATAAATGGTTGATTTACGATTAGCCTATGAATATATCATATTTACGTTATTAATAATAGTTTCACTTTGAACAAAAAATATAAAGTATATACTATATATTATTTTTAAATTAATTGATTGTGAAACAACACAAATTAATTAAATAAAATTTACTTGCGCACGCCGGGATTTGATCCAGCGACTTTCGGATTCGTAGTCGAGAGCCTTACCCCACAACCGTGGAGGCCGTAATGAATGTTTCGAGGTTTCTTAGTCGATGGTGATCGATTTTAATTTTTTATTGTGGTCAAGATGGCGAATCAATATGGTTATTTATAATTTTGAAAAAGAATTAGTTGTAATTTTTTTCACGAGGTTCATTTAAAGCTTCTAATTTGTATTTATTCTATATCATTATTCTAGGCATTCCTCATTGTCGGTAAGCATTGCAAACAATCCAGTTTGTCCATTTTTTAACTGATTCGGTCTTTATTTTACGATTTTCATAAATTGGACTACAAATTAAAGAACCGAACGCAAGAATGCTGATAATTATGGATGTGTATTTGATGTATTTGAGAGACATTGGGTTTTTTAATGCAACCTAATCGAAATCCCTGCATCTCAAATGGCTTTTGAGTCATCCTTATAAAATAAAACACAATCGTAATAGAAGAGTAGAATTATATCCACTTGCAAGAAGCAATAAATCTTTTGCAATCAGGTTAAATTTCTCCTATCAAATGCCAGCAAACAGGCCAAGAGCGGAGAAATGGTCCGGAAGAGATCTACCATGTAGTAGGGAAATAAACATTAAAGATTTGATCCCAACAGATTGTCCTATAATCTAGAAAGTTAAAGAGAACCGGCGCAATCTTAGTGTGCGATCTTTTTGAACCCTCGAATAACCATGTACACAATCTGTTAAACAGCTATTTCTTGGGGTTTTCCAGACCCGAGATGTTTTATCTCGAATATTTTTCTTATCCGAGGTAATATAAATAGATTAAATTGTTGTATTTAGAAAAAATTTCTTTAAGGATTAAAAATAATTATATTACGTAAAACATAAAAAAATACAATCTTTAACGGATACTATGAATCTAGAAGTAACTACCCTGTTTATTTTTTCAAGTTGAAAGATATCTTGGGTTATTTATTTTTACAGTTTAATGATTCAGTTGTGATCTGAAGTTTGCTTCATTGAATTAGTTCTTACTAAATTAGTGCATATTCCATGTCCTGTATATTTTAGATCACACATTGTTTACACGGATTTCGTTCAGGTTTATCATAAGGTTGTAATTTTTCTAAATACTTGTAGTAATTAAAAGAACTTATGAAGAAAAATATGTTTTCAAAAGTCAAAACGAACTTTTACTACTTTAAACTCTTAAGATCACATAAATTAACTACGAGTATAAGCTATGCAATCATCAAATATTTTTTTAAATGAAAGAAGAGAAAACGTCACACTGTTTCTTGTATATTTTTGAGCGATCGCTTTTTAAAGAAAAATAAAAGATTCGTTGATCTTAGTGAAATTCAAATATACATGAAAACTAAAGCAGGAATATAAATCAAATCACGGGACTTATTTACATAAATATCTAACAGCAAATAATTACGTTTTCAAAACAAACAACAAATCCAATCAACACTTTACAATAATGTGGGCAACTCTATCAACGGACAAAGTAAACCGAGTAATATTATTTAGGAAAGTATGAATACAATTGCAATTAATTTCATGTTGGAACGAACAACAAATCCCACGAATACTTCTCAGTAATCCGGAAAATTCCATCAATGGAATTATTAATGGCTGACACCGAGGGCGGGCGTTTAATGCCCATACGGCGCGATAAAGGTTAAGGACGCTCCTTCCCAGGCACGTTCCAGATAATGTCTACATACTGTCTCGTTGCCAGGAGAAATCTACTAATGACTCGGGACTGTGGGTGCCGGGGAAAAGCGATGACAAACTCTTGCTAATAACTGTTTGAATAAAATAATATTTATTTTGTTTTTGTTTGGATTATTAGTTAGATATTATTAGGGAACTGGTTTAACTAGCAGAACGTTTGTACGTTGAATAAACTACCTGGATCTATGCATACACTCTGTTTTCGATATTTATTTATAGTTCTAACAAATAAATAAATTAAAGCAAGCAATTTTCCTTCTTGTTTTTGATAGATATATGGGGATTTCAAAGCTTCGTAGCTCATAATGGAAATGACACTAAAGTTTTTGCAAATTTAATGAAGTTAGAGCTCTTCCTTCAAAACTTTTGAGGAAACCAAAATTACCGCTTTTCGTTAAATTCCTTCCCTAAAAATACATAAGACGTAATGACAAATGTTTGAAAAAAATGCCGAAGGAATTGAGCGACACATTCCACTTTTAAGAAGCTTTTATTGAGCGCCACGTTTTTATGTCATAATTTTAACAAGGAAGGAATAATATCCCCTTAAGTTGATCAAATTACAACAATGTTAAAACGCCATACCTATTTTTCCAGCTCTCTTCTAGTGCTTGCTTCACGGTCATTTTATTAAGAAACTAATAATATCACCATTGATTAAACCGCATTATCGCCGATCATGAAAATAAAATTCAAAGAAAATTAACAAAATATATTTGTTTTACGTCCACCTTTGATATAGGAAGCATTAATAGATATTCAAACGGTATTAGTCACTCCTTTCTTTAAATAAGCAACCAAGTTTTTCCTTCAAACCAAAACAACACTTTTATCAAACGTAATTTATATTAGCACTTATTATAACGCATTCCACCCTTCATGTGATTTTTATTTACATGATAACATACGAGTATACGAGGTATTAATTTTTATGTAAGTAAAAGGTTGCCAACCCGTGGTCTAGATAGTGGAAATAGATACTGCAGAATCTTCCACTGGTATAGATAGTTCCTCGGAAGCTGCGATTTCTTTTAATAGCTTCGCCTTACTTATCGAAGGCGTTTTAATTCAATGCGATCGTGATTGTAAATTATTAAGCGAATTAGCGATCAAGCGTTGTTGTCGTTACTCATTTATAAGAGACAATTTGAATTAAGGGTGAGAATATTGCGCACCGATCGTTTAACGTATTTTCAAAACACTGTCTAATATATTTATATTTTTGAAACTGATAATACATGGTGGAATTCCATTATAATGATATAATAACACACATATAAAACTTATTTCCACTGGTGGACCAGTCTGAAAATGGCTTTAACAAGCTGAAACCGGTCACGGTGAAATAAAATAAAAGTGGAAATAAGTTTTATATGTGTGTTATTATATCACTGTCTAATATTTTCGGGTAACATGATGTCACATTAGCGAAATCTCACGATTCGGTTCGTAATTACATTTAAATTGAAATATTAGCAAATATCACCAATAGATCTAACGATATAGGTGATAATCCTCGACTAGCTTGCTCTCAGGATATACCTATATATATAAACCGTGTTCTCAGTTCGTTTATAAACAATTCGTGGAACAACCGCCACCAGTATACAAAAATATAAACACATGCATATCGGGAAGGTTAGGTATAAGAGATTCAATAAAAAAAGATATCTTTTGCTATAAATAATACCTTGTAATAAAGCCTATATTAAATAACGGAGAATCTAATGCTGTAGGAAAAGCTTTAACTTCTCTCTGGACGCATTTAGATCATTACAGGTTACAATGAAAGTTGACTGATTTTAGATTTTTTTTTTTATATGAATACCGCACAAGAGTCCCAACTGCTCCCAACCGTCTGGAGCCAGTGAGACTATTTCATTCCCAATTGGGGAATGTTGTGAGGCAGAAGGTATTGGGGAGGGGAAGGAGAAGTGGAAGAGGAAGGTAGGGAAATAGGGAATTACCTGGCTATTCAGATCTGGTCACCAAACACGGCTAAAAGCCATTTCAAGCAACGTTTCAATTCCGAATGGTGGTCTCTCACCAGGGCGATACTGAGTATCTTCCACTCAGGAACGTGCGCAAATATACTATATATTATTTTTAAATGAATTAATTGTGAAACAACACAAATTAATTAAATAAAAATTACTTCCGCACGCCGGGATTTGAACCCGCGGCCTTCGGATTCGTAGTCGAGAGCCTTACCCCTCGACCATGGAGGCCGTCATTATTTATTTCTGTATAAGCAAAAAGAAGGGGGAATAAATAAGCAAATTGGAACGAAAATAACAACAATACCCGATTGGTGATTTGGCAAACTTCTGCTGAGGATGGAACGACAGCTCTTCCCGGGTCCCAAAACTAAAGGGAATTCCTTTCTCCTCGCCCGAGCCGACCTGCGGCTCGGGCTTGTTCTTTTCCGCTCCGAAACGAGCGTCAACCATTCTGCTAGGCCCAAATGCCAATAATAAGAGAAAATTGTTCTTGCTTTTAAGTAGTTCCGGGGTAGTTTGTTAACCTTAGTTGTTATGGACTTGCTTCATAACACTGACTCGCGTTGAGATATCTACAAAAACTAGACACATTGTTACTGGCCTTTGACAACCGATTTTTAGATTGTTCATAATTAATTTTCAATAAAAGTGGTACCGTCATTATAAAAAATAAAATTCAACCGCTTTATGAGTTCTTTATTCATCAGCGGTTCCCAAAGTTGTTCCAATGTGACCACTGAGGGGTTCTGTGAAGAATTAAAATTAATTTAATAGTGCGTTAACAATTTTATTAAACATTGTTACCCTTTGCGCTATGCACAAAATTCTTGTCTTAAAAACTTTAGTTTATCAAAATGGTAAATAAACATTCGTTTGAATATTTTATTTCATTCCAAACGTATATTTTTTTAAATATATCTAGATCATAAAGTTCTTAAATAGGTACCTACTCGTGTTTTCCATTTTAAAAATATTCTGCCCTTTCTTTTCAATATGCAATCTGTGGCTAACCAGAGTGTTATATCTATGAACTAACCCATGTTTTGGAATCACTGATCTTGATGATTTTGAATGTTTTTTCATTTTGCGTTTCAAATACGTTGATAATATAATTGAGTATTTTGTGATGTATCAAGTGCCTGCTGCTAACTGTGACGAGATTAAGACTCCTGTGATTATTTAAGTTAAAAACTAGGTTAATTATCTGCTAGTGAGAGATAGACACGATAAATTTGTGCTCAATCTCATGATTTTTTGCAGTTTTTTTTGGAATAATGAATCTGAATATTATTCGATTGTCGAAAACATTATAACAAAAATACACGTGTTATAGATCATCGATGTATCATTAAGCAAGTTTTTATATTAAGAACACATCGCAGACTCGAATTGGGTAAGGTTGGCTTATTGTTTATGCTTTATTGGTCGGAATAAAATTTAATTTCGTAATTTGGGTACAGACAAAGTACCAGTGTTTTATCTCAAAAATTCTGGAGAGATATGTAAGATGTCCATAGAAAAAAAAAATAATAATGCATACAGAGTATCGTGAACTAAATGCGGGTTTGATGACAAGGTAGTTGGTTAGTGACTGGTGATGTGAGAAGTAGGTACCGTTACTGGTGGGCGATCGTTGACTCCCAAACGATGGAAAAATGTTCGGAAATCAGAATGTAAAAATTGTCCGGAAGAGATAATTATTCTTTTGACAAAAACAAAACATATTTATTTGTTTTTTTTTTGTTTCAGGTCCTCGAGAATAGGGGGCAGAGACAAAGAGAGAGAAGGTGATGTTTCTGGGGAGAAGTGCAAGGAATCCAGTAGATGAGGGAGGGAGAGGAGTTGGAGGAAAGAAGACAGCATGGTACCCATCCTTCTCTCTCTACTGCCACTTTTGCTGGATATCACTGCTGCTATTGGTGAGCGAATTTTTCAATTCTTGTTTTATAAAGTGAGTAGTAGAGTAGTAGAAATATTAAAATTAAATAATCAAAGTTACAGAATGCCTAAAAAGATTGATTTTGATTAACTTGATGGATTTGTAACAGTTGACGACTGTAAATCGTAAGCTTTGAGGGTTTACAAAGCAATAACCCCGATTTTGAATCTAATTTTAGCCAAAAGAAAACTAGTATTGATTTAGAGCAATTAGCGCTTCCTATTAAGGTTTAGTTCCAGTTGTAAAAAATGTCGTTTAACTTTTATGTGAATAGACGGTGTTGCTTTTTCCTGAGTTTATCAAACTAAAAGAGATCCCCACAAATCAATGGTGATTGAAATTTACTATAAATAATTAATTTTAAACGGATTACGAGTTTATAATACGGAACACTTATGGGTGTCCGATTTCATTGGTATTTACAGAAGTGACCGCTGTAGGGTATATCAACTAGGATTAACTGCTGTGACAAGGTATCTTACCAACCCACAACTTCTACCTTTTATACAATAGCCCAGATGAAGGACACTGAAAAGCTGTCCAAGCGTTGACCAAAGAAGAAAGTGAAAGCGCAACAATTTCCAATATCCCATTTCGGGCATAAAACTAGTGTTTAAGGTAATAATTTTTGTTTTTTGTTTTTTTTGTTTCAGTTGTCACAACTTCATCTCCGCTGTCAGAGCCTTCATCCTCCACTCTTACAACACATAAAACAAATTCGACTAAACTAAAACTAATTTTAGCAGAATCTGCAAATGTGGCAGTTGTTGAGAATCAAACAGTTTCTATAATTCTAACAAATATTTCAATCGGCTTGATTAAACCAAAAATAGAAAATAATATTACGAAACGTGAAGATTGTATGAATTTACATAATCAAAGTGGTGCATATCAAGAAAACACAAAAGAAAGTGTGAAAGTAGGGGGAGATACAAAAGTGGTAGTTAATTTAGGTACAGATGCTGCGGAATTAAAACAAGGTGTAATTTTTAAGACCAAAGACGAAAATAGTGAAGTGGGTAAAGAAAGTCATGACAAAATATATGTGTTAGCAGATAAGCAAGTAGATAATAAACATAACAGAGAAGTTCGAAGTGGTGGCAGCGATGAATTTGAAATATATGATAACATAAGAACTACACATATTGAACCAAGTGAAAAGTATGACTTGAGAATGCTTTCTCAAGTGTACAATTTCAATTTCACCAGTTCTTTTAGTGTCAACGAAGATCCGAAGTCTAAACTTGAAATAAATAATTACGTCTTATCAAAAAATGAAAGTTTAAAGTCCTTAGGGTCTGTGGATGTAATGGTACCTAGTTTAAAGGGTATGGAGTTGGGTCCAAGTAAAAGTGATCTAAATTCCAGTAGGGGGATGGAAGGGAATAAGATGGCAAGAAACAGGAGCAGTTCACTTCTTGGGAGGACGGATTCTCCCATGTTGAATTACATATTCGATACGCACTCCACTCTGAACAAACATCATCACAGGAATGACAGGTAAGTGATCAATCGGTATTTTAAAATGAATTAAATTAGTATTACAATGTCTAAGTATAATATTTATATAGCATTTTGTGCATTTTCCATTGGTGTCGTTACGCGAATATGGTATTAACAAAAGTATCTGTAATTTTCATAATTTTCTTGATTAAGAGGAACGGCTGCGTTGCCTGTTTCACACATAACTTCATCCAAACTGAATGATATATATTTTTTAAATTAAAGGTTTATGAAATATCTAGTACGTACGAGAAGTATTTTATTTATTTTTGTTTTAAATTATGAAGTATATGCTACGAAAAAAAATCACTTTTCATAATTTTAGAAGCAACTTAGAAATTTTTTGGGGATTTGTTGTTGTTTTTTTTATAAATATCATATTTGCTATTTAAATATGATTACGTATATAAAAATTCAAAAACAAAATATAAAAAAAACGTTTTTTCGGGTAGATATTTTAAATTGTGTACGGCAAATTTGTGTTCCAAAGTAAATTGGTTGTTTTTAATTTAATTTAAAGTCTACCATAATTCTCCTTTTAATATTTTTTTTATTTTATATTTCATTGTGTATTCAAAGCAGACGGGGTGATTTTTTTTTTAATCGCCGTTAGACCACAAATAATTGTTAAAGGTGTATCAATTGCTTTAATGGCATATATTTTATAATGAAAAACAAAAAATAAAAACCACTTCTAATCTTTACTAGATACTTTGATGGAAAAAAGATCATTAACTTTAGGTGAGTATTTTGGCCTCAAATCCAAAATTAAGTTTTGTATGAAACGGCCACGCAGCCGTTCCTCTTAAGCTTCATCATAACTTTTTGATCTTATTTTGAAGCATTCAAAAATATTTATGGTCATACAATTAAAACTTTGCTTCCATTCATAACCGATGAAATTGATGTTTCAAGATTTTGATTGACCGTTAAACCTGCTGCTTCTACATAATTATTTGCAACATAAATTATTAATAACATCTTTTGACAAGAACTTAACAGAGACGATTGCTTTGTAATGTCCCAGTTTAAATTTCTGAAATTAAAATACACGAATTTCTGGAAACTTAATTATAAACTGTTTAATATAGAAATCAAAGCTTCTATTCGAAACTGAACCAGTTTGTACCTGTTACTTTAATTGAGTTATAAAACAGACTTTAGAACTGGAAACAGGCTGGGACCGGAATTAGCGGAGACTACTTTGGGATGGGTTTAGTATCTTCTCGATTACAGTACTGTGTTCAAACATATTTTATATTAGAGTGTTATCTGCAATACCAGCCAGCGTTGCTCAGAGAGAAGGCAGTCAGTTTACCAATACCTGAGATAATTACTCTTGAACTTTCATGAGAGCACAGTGTAAGTAAATTGAATTATGAAAGAAATGCAATGTATTTTTTGATATAGTGCCTAAATTTAAATATTATAATTTATATTTCCGTGATAATATCATATTAGAAATTTGAAAATATTCCATTATAATGCGTGGTAAAAGAAGGGGTTTTGATAATGTTTCATCCGCAAGTACCCACAAAATTCTGCAGCTTCACATGCACTTTAATAATTGACTATAAATAACAAAATAACGAAATATTGGTTGATGGATTTGGGTGAATGCAATATGAAAGGCAAAACGAAAAGAAATAACCAATCACTTACCGATAATTTCGATAGGAAACGAATCACAACCTTTTACAACAATAGTCTTTTTCTCTTTGATTAAAAACAAGAGCACTAACACGTGCACTGTCATCTTGCACCAGCGTTGCTATATTTCCAAACAGTTATCAACCAAGTAGTGATGATTAAGGTAAGGAACTAGATAAATGGCAATGCGGTTGGAACTACCCATATTCTTAATTGAAAAAACAGGAGGCAATATCCGCACTAGCCACACGAGATAACGTCAGAATTTTTGGCTATTAAAAATCAAGTTGTAAGCTTACTGAATTGTGTAAAAGATCCCAATCCAAAAGAATTACAAATATTCAATAGCTTAGAGGAAAATGTTTGAAGTTATGAAGAAAAAAAAATAACATTTGGAACCTTCGTAGACTATGCGCCGAGTATGCAGTCACAAAACAGAAAAAAAAACAGAGGTTTCTTTTCGTATCGTGTTAAAAATAATATTACTTCTTGAGTTGACTGTTTCAAAAAATGAGTTACCCCAACTAACTGACTTTACTACATCAAAAAAGTTGTATTTTTGTACACCTAAGTAAATAAAACAACTACTAAATTTACAAATCCCACGAGGCAGGCGGTTGTTATGGTAATAGCTATTTCTCTTGTGAAAATAAAAGTCTCGTATAGTCTGACATTTAAAAGGAGACAAAAATTATTTTTTTTAAATGACAACACCAAGATGGCTCATAAGGAATTAATGTAAGTTTTAAATGACAAGACCAAGATGGCTCATAAGCAAATGAACGTAAATTTAAAAATTATAATAATGGTCCAAATGCATATTTTTGACTTGAACTGAATGCATTCTTCAGGAGTTGATTCTACATGTTTTTCTAAGACATTTTAAAAATAATTATTTTTTTATTATTAAACGCTTTGCAAGGAAGATAATTACACGGAAAAGTGATTGTTTACGTATTTCTGAAACGTTTGTATCAAAATATCCATTTATTAGATGTTAAATGAAAATAAAACAAAATCTAATTCAATGATCAAAGATAAAAAAAGTAAAAATAATCGAGTTATATTGTTTTGGATTATTTCCACTGACAAAATCAATAGACTTGCCCTAAGTATGACTTCGATGGCTGGAGGCAAAGGTCACGTGACACCTATTTTGACACCAGCTTTGATTCAATGCCATTCACGTATTTTTCACGATTTTGACTTAGGTAAGCAAATTACAAAATATTTATTGATTTTGTAAACAAGCCGAACCTATTACTCAGTTAATGTTTTACTTAAATTGGCGGCATGCCTAGCTCGCCCTTCTTAAGTTAGTACATTGCCATTTAGGGCATCTCTACAAATTTTTTACCATATGATTGTTTCTTTAAAGTGAATTATCAAATTTGGATGTGAAATTTTTTAATGTGTAGAACACATTTTAAACACAAATTGAGTAGCTTGGTGATCACATAGTAATGAAAAATTGTGTTCCACTTTTTTAAATATCTACACATTACTACAAGGTACACTGTTTGTTTAAGAGCGTCTAATATTTCCATGTTACTAATAACCTCACAATATTTTAATTCCTTCTTCAAATTCTGCTTTTTTTACTTTAACTTCACACAGAAGGCCCTGAGGAAAAAAAATATCTCTCATTGCCTATGTTATCTTTAAGTAAGCAGTGTGAATCAGGTCTTTTTGAGGAGAGGAAGTAGTGAGTACGTTTTGAAGAGACCCCTGTTGTAGGAGGGTGGAAACACAGAGGCCGGTAAATCGTTCCAAAACCGGGCCGTTGAACTCTAGAACGAGTGATCCGTTCACATGTGACAAATCGACCCATTGGAATAACAAGGTTCCATCTGACACGGCAATGTTATGCGATAATGAGTCTTAAAGTTACCTTCCATAGAGCACATTATTGCATGACATTGCTGTGTCAGATGGAACCTTATTTCATAACTATGTACCGGTGCCAAAGGGATCATTGACCCTAGTTCCTCAGAATATCTTCCATTGAAGTACAGGTAGAATGAGGACAGCATTCACGCCAGTGCTTTGAAGATTGCAATCTGTTTATTAAGATAGGGGAATCTATCAAATGCACCGCCCGTTTCTGCACACAGTCGAGGGTTTTTCACAGGTATTTGGGGCTCTTGACCAGGGGTGGCTGCCAAATTCAACAGCGGGGCGCACTTGCGATTTCTACAGGGTTAGGAGTCATGCACTATTAAAGTATCTGCTTGTATAATGATGGAGGGACTTAACGAGAAGAGAAATGAACCTGGGTGGAAACCTGACGCGTCTGTTCACTCAGCTAATCACCGGTCTTGTTTGATCGAGTTTTGTATAAAAAGGGAAAGTTGTCTACTAGTTTAGATACATACAAAATAAATCATGGCTTGACATTATGATCATTTTTTTATTGTTGCACAAAGAACTCATCCATTTACTGTACAATATTTCTTCTTTTAACAATCTCAACAATTGGGAAAACAGGTATACAAAAACGTTTTGAGATTACTTAAAGAGTAATTAAATATATTTACTCAATTTTTAATTATTAATTATTTTTATTGAGATTAAAAACCTGCCAAAAATATGGGATAAAAAATGGAGAATAATATTAATAAATCTTGAATTTGAGATATGATATCGATGAAGATGGCACAAATTGAACTGGTCTCATTAGCTAAGTTGGTGAAGCGGTTGCCCCAGATAGGCAGAGGACCTGTGTTCGAGTCCCAGATGCGACTGAAATCTTTTTATTTTCTGTCATATTTTCAGTTTTCATATTTCATTTGGGTTATGTTAATATTATTTTCTACAAATGATTAAATATATCTACTGTTTTAGTAATTTTCTTTAATAGCATCATTCCCTTTTTCATTCTATTCTGTGCTAGATCATCCGTTCTGCCGTGCATCCTGGATCTTGAACAAGTCGTGGCGACGACTACGGCTGAAATATTCAGGCACGTATAAGGCATAGCACTCTAAGATGAATGGGCTATCAATAAAGGTATGCACCATAATAATAC
>JAHDVE020011043.1:0-23288 GCA_022606495.2 Halesus radiatus
TCGCAACAGTACGTTAATATTATTTATTTCGATTTCTGTTCATAAATTATCCGTAAATAAATAATGTTTTTCTTTGACATTTTTTTAGCCTTTCAAACGAGAGAAAGTTAACTTAAAAAGTATTCTTAATTTATATTTTATTTTATGGATCGACCATTTTTCCAATGGGGGTATTCTAATTAAACTACGTTCCACTCAGCTTTGATGGCTGTTAAAAACTATTAAATTGCGAAAACATTTAAAAAGATATCACAATATCACAAGTGAAAGGGTCTCCAGAGGCTGTGACGAGAGGCTGGGTCTGCAATGGACGGGAGGCACTGAAGAAACCAGGACAGGCGCATGGTCAAAGCGGTAGGTCTTCAACCCGAATAAGCATCGATCATGATGACTAAACACGTCGTTTCGGTGCGGGAACATTTGCGACATACTGCCCTTGATAATTACCAGGAGGACTGTAATTCGACACAACAAACACTTTGCCACTTTTGTCTCTCGCGATTCCAACACCCAACTCCTGACTTCCTTTCCAAACTACCTGGGAGAAATGTCCGGTCACCATGTAGTTGACGCTCTCAGTTCCAAACCTGAAATCCTTAATCTCAGAGTACCAACTGTCAACAGGGGTGTTTCCTTCGACTACATGGTTAACGTTGGAAGACCAGGCGTAGTAAATGTTTTCTCCATATCCTGAGTTTTTACTGTGTTCCATCTGACCCTTAGCTGCGAGTTTGTTCGCCCAATTTTGGCTAAACGAACACAAAGTTTTACTTAGTAGGAGCCTTGGTACTCCGTGTAATTCTCTGTATTTGTTATGCGCTTCCAAACACTTCCCTTCAAATTCTGAGAAACCCATTATTTAGAAATATAACTTCACACTTTAAAAATAATACTCTTACAATCGACACTTTAAAAACTTTGTATATTAACAGATCTCTGTAAAAATTATTCGATAGTGAATGAAAATACTTTTAGCGTGGTTTATATAGAGGCCTAATGCGAACAATAAAAGATAATCTTTTATCAGGTTTCAGATTATTGAGATATCGTTTAGCTGCAAAATGTGCGGTTTTTAGGAAGTCGACTCGTTAGTCACGCTTCATACGTCGTCGTACATTGAAAATAGTTTAAAAAATCTTATGATTTTTATTTGTCTAAGGAATTTACAGGTAATTTTGTAAATTTTTTTGGCGGATTTATTTGGTAAATGATTAGTCTGATGATGCCTTTAAAAGGCAAGGGCGATTTCGGGAAAAAAATATAATATTGATTAATAATGGCATATCTCTTTAAACACCGAACTCTCTTTGACAATATCCAACCTGCTCGCGATACCAAATCCAAAAAGCATAATCTCTTACTTATCCCCTTCGCTAAAACAACATTTGGCAAAGAAATTTTAGATACTTCAGAACAAAGCTAAACTATGCATTTTAATAGCCATTAGACAGAACATAAAAAAAATTAAAAGGACACCGAGACTTGGATCACCAGCCAAGACATATCAACATCAACTTTTTTTTTAAATTTCGTGATATCACTTATAATGAGGTTTTTTAAAAGCAGTGTAAGTAACCAAAGATACTGAGCATAATATTTTATTAGCTCTATTATTTTATTTTTAATTATGATGTTGTGTTTTTAACTGTGCCTGCTCTCAACACAGAATTATATAACGAGACAAGCACAACCCTTATACTATGTGTTTTTATAAAAGGATAAAATAAAAATGTTACAAGTAATTTTTTTTAAAGTGTAGTTTGTCTTGATTAAAAAATACATTTTTAACATAAAATATGAATTCTCGGTATACGCATTTATTCCAAAAGAACGGAACAGAAACAAATGGATGCAGAGCATGGTCGGATGGCGATATGGATATAATTCATATTTTGTGGCACTCAAGAAGGGGGCAGATAGTTTAAAGTAACCTTATGATTCATAGTTTCAAATTGATAAGGCTGGAAATAGTTTAGGGAAACCTTCACCTAGTAGCAGGAAAAAAAATCTCATGTGTATATAGAAATTCATGTTTTTTTTTTAATAAAAGGTCACTCCAAGATAATTAGTAACACACTGCCCATTTAAAATATTGACTATAAAAAAACCTATATATGAAGATTTTTATAAAATCTCAGTAATTTTTTTTTAATTAATCATAAAATGCTATTTCATATGTTTTACCAAAAAAATAATATGTTATTAAAAATACTCTATTTTCTTTTGTTCCAATTATTCGCATTTCCACCACAAAAACAAAATAAACTTGTTGAACAAGGTTCCAAATGTAGTTAGAACCTAATGAAATGAATTATCATTTCCTGTGCTGGTTGCACATGGTTCTATCTTCATGTTTAGGTATGCTCTAAAACGGTAAATGTAGGTTCTATTTAATTTTTAACTTTTAGAATATGTTAAACTAAAATACTTCAAACAAAATTGAATCGCGAAATCGAACAATGTTAAATAGATTATGAGAAATCGTCTTTGGAAACGTTGACACCTCATATCTCAGAACTAGGTAATGTGAAGTTAGAACCCTGTCCAACCAAAGTGACGTATGGGTAAGAAATATTTTTTTAATTATAATTGATCCTACTTCAAAATGGTTAGAATGTATTCATGTTACAGGATTAGATTCAAATCAAACAATAAAAAAATGGAAATTTTTATTTTCACGTCTAGATCTAGTGTGGGTAATTGTGTTTGACAATGGTTCAGCCTTTAGCTCAATTGAATTTGAAACCTTTTGTTCAGAGTATAAAATAAAACAGTTGACTAGTGCTGTTAAGACACTGACTATAGGAGCACACATCAGAGAACAGGTATTTCACCCAGTGTAGCGTTATTTGGTAATCGTATGAGATCGAGATTTTATACATTGTTTCTAAATACGAGTATATGGATAAAGTGCGAAACAAATAGCGTTTAAACAGTATGAGGAGAAAATATAAGGGGACACTGGGAACACAGGTAACACAGGTAGGGACATAAATGGGGTAAGGGTAAAATTTTTAAAATTTTGGGGTCGAGTTTATCTGTTTGAAATTAATGGATCCGAAATTTGGAAGCATTGTGCAGACCAATTAATTGAGAAATGTGTCAGGTGGGAAACGGATGAGCTCCTAATCTGATAATGACGAGGAGGATGCGGATCTCTCTGGAGTGTCCGAGCAGTTATTAACTGAGCCTTTTTGTTTCAGAAAACCCTTGAATGCACGGAGAGGACACCTAAGAACAAGGAAATGGCCGAGATCAACAGCTCCTGAGTGAACGAGGAGTGAAATTAATAATTATATAATTATACATTTAGTTAGAGGAGAGTGCAATATATTAGCGTTCATATATAGCACTGTCCATCAGATGGTTTCTTGGAGGGGGATTATCCCGCTCTCGCGGTCAGCAGGCAGACAGAATATTGGTGTAGAATAAGAAGGAGCATAGCATCTTGGATCTCCAATAGATTATACATAAATATCGTCTAACATGTTAACGAATAAACAACAAAGTATTTGTTGTAAATAAGTTTTTTTGTATCAAAAGGTACAATACACAACATGATGAAGATGATGATGAAGACATAGACCCAGAGAGGTGGGGTTCCGAAGTAACGCTTTTGGAGAAGCCAATATTTTGAATAATTTATCGAAGAATCGATACCTCGCACAAAGAAAAGAAATGGTATGCAAAGCCTTTAAGCCAAAAGGAAAAGGATGAGGAATCTTCCTTAAAAAGAACCAGAATAGCGCTCCAGGAGTCCAGACATACAATATTCTCTATACAACAATCTTATCTAAAGAAGCAAGTCATAAGTAATGTCATTTAGAATATATGCGATTAATATACGTTCACGGAGAAAATTTTCAAAGTAAAATAATTGATGTAGATATATTTAGTTGATTGTTGAAAAAAGTAATTGAAGCGATTAACCCTAGAAAAGAAGCGAAGAGACAGAAAATATTTTGTCCAATCTCAAACAAAATTTTCACTTTATTGCCGACCGATAGCACTAACATCCTTCAAGATATGCTTTCTTTGAGTTCTTTCCTCAGAAATGCATTTTTAATCGTGGTAGCAGATTGCGCCTTTTTCTGGTAGGTAAGTTTAGTATTTTTTTAAATGAGGAAATTTTACATCTCACAATATGGTGGGAACTTTATTTTTCGGATATTTATGTGTATTTAAGTACTAATTTCTTATTTTTATTTATTTAAATAAGCCTTTTAGTTTCCTTTTTCAAATATATTACGTCCCTATTTGAGAAATTCTCGTGTTTAGGGAGGGAGTACTAATATTTATTGTTACACATTTAATAATTTCAGCAGTAATACCATGAACTTGATGTTCTGGTGTCTATACACTAATTTAAAAAATAAAATAAATTAAAAGGAAATTTTTAGAAATACAATATATCTATATAATGTATGTATATAAACATATATAAATTGTTTCCAAGTGAACTTATAATATACACCTAAAATTAGTTTCTTGTAAAATGTTTTTTTAAGTTTTTTCTTAAAGAATTCATAATTTTTTTCATCTTGTATATCTTTGGGAAGTTCGTTAAAACATTTTATGGCAGAATATGTGTAATGGTGTTGAGCTGTTGTTGTATTAAGTATTTGTCCTGTGGTTCTCGGCCTGGTAATGACTCTAATTTTAGATTTTATTTATGGATTTGAAGGAATGATTTTTTTTTGGTATATTGTATTTAAATCTAAGACTTCAAATTAGTTGAATTACTCACAGGTAGAAAAATAAGATGGTTTTTTAGAATTATTTTAATCAGTCTTCTTTGGACTATTGGAGCTAATAGAGCTAAGTTACTTTTAAACGCTCCTCCCTAGCCTATTATTCCATATTGTAGAATTGATTGTGCTAAAGCATAGTAAACCTTCAGTATCATAGATTTTTTTTAAATATTTCTTAGTTTGAGGAATATGTAGTATAGTTTTCGAATTCGTTTAATATTTTGGGCAATATGTTCTGTCCATTTTATGTGTTGATCTATTGTTATTCCCAAATATTTTATATGATTCTTTTTTGTCAATATAGAGCGTTTGGGTGAATTGCAGTTATTAGGATAATTTTTACAAGACCTATGTATAATAATTTTGGAATTTGTTGAATAAAGGTTTTTGTCTGATAGTGTTAATGTCTTGAAGTAAGTTTTGTCCGAGTTTAAGGATAGGTAATTGTCACCCAGCCCTTGTTTCAGGTTGTTTATTTCAATATTCGCACTTCGATAGGCTTCTTCCCAAGTTTTTTTTTCTATGATTAAAACTGTGTCGTCAGCAAAAGATATAATTTTTCCTATTTTTGGGACACCAAGCATGCCATTTACGTAAATAATGAACAGTATTGGTCCCAGAACTGTTACTGGGGGGATTCCAAATTCTGAATATGTGGTTTCGCTCAATATATTATTAATTTTTACGTGTTGGTGTCGTTTATGTAAATAACTATTGAACCATACTTTTACTATTCCTTGAATTCCAATATTTTCCAATTTTTTGATTAGTTTCTTATGGCATATGCTGTCAAATGCTTTCCTCTAGTCGATAAATATGCTTAAACATTTGTTTCCCGAGTCAATAGCATTTTATATTATACAGGTTAATTTCGCGATCGCATCTTGTGTACCCAATTTTTCTCGGAAGCCGAATTGGTTATCATTAATTACTTTATTTGATTTGATGTGCTTAGTTAATTGTGACTTTACGACTTTTTCAAATATTTTAGCTACGTTTGATACAATAGATATGGAACGATATAACAATCCCTGATTTGAATATAGGGGTTATTATTGTATTTTTATATGTTTTTGTGAAAATTCCTTTTTGTATGCTGTTATTAATGATGTGTGTAATTGGTTTTGATAAAAAATTGTCTCATTTTCTTAAATAAATTAACTGTGATATGGTCGAAACCAAAGCTTGCAGACACTCGTAATTCCATTATTATGTTTACTATTTCTTTTTAGGTGCATCTGTCAAATTTCTCGAAGAATTTGGAGCAAGTCTATGCGGTTGTAATTAGAGAATTTTTCGGTTGTTTATTGTCAATTTTTTTGGCTAGATTCTTTCAGACTTTAGCGAAGTAGTTATTAAAAATGTTTGCAATTTTAGCTGGTTCTTTTTTTGAACTATTGAGTGAAATTTACTAATCGCATCTCAGACACAATTAACGAGTGATTATGCATATTTTTGAACAATTTCAGCAATGAACATGTTTATTATGAGTAATCGCAATATTTATTACAATAGACGACAAAGATTAATCAAAGATAGAAGAAAAACGCCTAATTTATAATGGGAGTAAAATACACTTCTCATTCCCAAATCGATATAGAATTCGACAAATCTACCTCCTGTAAAAACAAGGCTCCATCTTTTGTGCGATAAATATTTTTATTTTTGCATACATCCTCAAAAATTATTAATATATGTATCCAAAGTAGTAGTATCAGTGAATGTGAAGTCTGTTTTGAATATTCATCTCTGTAACTAATTACTTGGAATGATACTTTGACTATGTTATTTTTGTATTTGATCATTATTTTATCTATGTACCTACTGTGATGTGTTTTGCACATGTTATTATAACTATATTTATATGTAAAAGCCCATATAGGACGTATATAATACAATAAATAAATAAATAAATAAATAATGGGCCTTAAATTTACCCTCTATATAGAACATTATGAGATGGAACCTTGTTATTCCAAAAGATACAACTGTCTAAAAACATATTTTAACGTCATTGGAAAAGGGCATTTTATAAATAAGTCAAGGGCTTTGGTGAAAGTTTGTTCCAAAATTGTTCTTGTAAACTGTAGTTTTTCTCTTGAATTATTTGTTACACATGACGTAACAACATCCCTTAACATTTTTACTTTCTACCGAATTTCCCTCATCTGACGAACATTGCCCCATCGCTCTTTCAGAGAAAGAATAATTTTATATTATTTCATCTGATGTCACACAAGACCCCCACCTGCCAACTGCCAGTGAAACTATGTATGGCGTGAAACTAAGAAAAGTTGACTGGTTGGGTTATTCTTGAACAATTCTGAACTAGTCAATAAAAATAGCAAAATCTATATCAAGCTCAATTTTGATAGCAGCAGTATTTAGTCCACAAAGGCTAAAAAGCTGTGCCTACTGTAATAAAACCGATCCATAAAAGAAAATAAAGGATAGTGGAAAAATTATTTTTATTTCTGAGCCATATGTATTTTTTCTATGGTAATTCACTCAATTTTTCAGTTGGCCACAACAATCAGCATATCAATCAATTAGTCACATTTATGTAAAACTTTTGAATAGAAACTAAAAAAAAAAAATATTAATAGCCATTTTAAAATATAGCTAACTACTGACTAACTTACCGTCACGCCGTTTCCCCGCAGGGGTAGGCAGAGAGGACGGACCGCCGAAAAACTCGATCAAAGCGTACATTTCTTGCTTCATTCACATTTATACATCGTCTCGTACATTCTCTTCTATTATTCAGACTTCTGACTCAAGTATTTGATTCACTTGATCCATGTCTTCCTGGGCGTCCCTTCCTTTCACATTCGCGTCATACATTCTTCTTACACTCCTTTCTGCGTTCATTCGCTCCACATGCCGAAACCACCGAAACCCTTTCTTAATCTTACTCATTACGCTTACGTCAGCCTTGCTTTCTTTCAATCAATATCCTACCATACAGCTTTCCAACTGAACAAAGCAGGCTAATTAGCCCTGTGATTTCCACATTCCATGCGTGACCCTTTACCTTTGTATAGAGGCATGATCACAGCCCTCCTCCAATCTAATAGCGTGTAATCCTCCTATAAACACTGGTTAAAAAGCTTCCATAGCCATGTGAGAATTATACGGCTATATATCTCCTTTCAAGTATTCAGGAGCAATATTGTCGAAACCTACAGCCTTACCATTCTTCATACATTTGATCGTTCGTTTTATTTCATCCATGCTGATTTTGGGAACATTCACGCCATCGTCATTCATACCTGATTCGCCACTGGGACCACTATCAGTCGGGTTGCTTTCAAAAACCTCTTCAAAGTATTTCATCCATCTCACTTTTATTTCTTTCTCATTCGTTAACATTTTTCAATCTTTTGATCACTTTCATACATCCGCTTTCTGGACCATTCCGGGACTTTTTGATCTCCTTCCAAAACTGTCTCAGTTTTCAGTTAATATTTTCTTGGAAGTGTTTTGTCATTTTGATTCCTTGTTCCTCTTCCAGACGTTTCTTTCGTTCTTTAACTCCAACGCTTACTCTTTTCTTACATCTTTTGTATACTTCTTTCGTTTTCATTTTAAAATATTCGGTGAACAACTCTTATCCGAACTCAAAAACTACACACAGCCTACTTTCGCACATAACTGGTTGTTAGGGGGTTACTATTTAACACTTTCTCACCAGGGTGATACTTCATATATTTTACACAGAATCAAGTCGCAAATACAAAATACATATATTTTTAAGGTGAAAAAATTTCAGCCGAGTTTCAAACTAATTATCTCTAGTTCCCCGTTCAAATTATTTGTAGCTGTGTCACGGAAATCGTCATTATTAGTTTTATCAGTTAGTCAATTGTTTTCCTAGGATATCACAAAAATATGTAGGCGCGTTATGTGATAAAAAATAATATATTGTTTACTGATATCAACCTTGGACTATCTCAAATAAACTAACCTATATTTGGTTTTGTTTTTCCAGATAACGACAATTTCATGCATTATCAATATTTATTATAGTTCATTTAAAGACAGTTAAGCAGATATGTAGTATTTTTTTAGCGTAACGGTTAAAAGGATTACTATAACCCGAGGGTTACACGATTCACAATTGATTTAGTTGCTTCTTATGTACATCTATGTATACCTACCAGATTATTCAAAATGATGGACTGAATTTATTACGCAATACGATAAACATAATGTTTTTAAATAGAAAAATATTTATTAAATATTTTATAAATTTACATGGGCTTAGCATTTATCAAAATATAACCAGAAATATTGCTTATTCTGACCGTCCAATTATACAAAATATTTAAAATACCAATATGATTTTTATCGTGGAGAAAAGCATTTTTAATCTTTTTTCGTTGCGTTCTTGTAAATAAACATAACCAAAGATTTGTAATCCGCATTCCAAAAAAAAAAAACATTAAACTTACGTAATGTTCAAGAAAAAATTAAACAACAGACTGTTCTTTTTTTAATTTATCTTATCGACAAGTTACAGAAAAACCTTCACAGCATTTTTAATGATATTCAACTTTTTAAATATTTTTGTAAAACACGCGTAGAACGGTCAGAAATGTGAAATATTTCTGATTATATTTTGATAAATGCTAAGCCCATACAAATTAAGAAAAAACGTCATAAATATTTTTCTCTTTAAAAACACCATGTTTATCGTATTGCAAAATAATATTATCACTATTTTGAATTAATAAATAATAACTCTCCGACGTCCCTCTCCCCATTAAGATGAATACCAAGTTCAAAACACGTTATATGTAAGTTTGAATACTGTATTCATGTAAATTCTGGTTACAATATGAACGTATTTAATTTAATTTTGATTAAAGGGGTTGAAAAAAATTACAGCACAGCGGAAAAATATCAGTGAAAGTATAGGAAATCAAGGCTTTTATCTAACGAGGAAAAATGACTAATGTTGACGTATCAGCAATTTTCAAGATTATGATATCTTGTAGTAGGCAGGATGTGACACATTTTTTTAATGTTCAATGAAAAAATGACGGTAAATGTGTTTTCAGTATTACTGGATTTTTATTAGATTAAATAGGTACTATTATCAAATAACGGAATGCCTTTCGTAATACAGTTGATATTTTTCATAGAAATCATAAAAAATTGTTAATCGCTTTTATCAGTCATGTAATGTATATATTCAATTCGTAGAGGATATGTAACAGATTTTAATGCTATAACAAATAGATGGTATATTTAATTTTATAAAAAAAACTTGCTTTATGAACTTTTAGCTTACAATTCATTTAATTTGTTATAACATGAAGAAACACAGAGGAACAAAACTACATGAAAAATACCCTCTAAAAATTACAATCGGATTTGTTTAATACTGCACAAGTGCACAAGGGTCCCGACTATCCGGAGCCATTGAGTCTATTGCATTTCTAATTTGGATATGTTGCGATGCTGAAGGGGGTAGGGAAGGGAAGATAATGAGAAAAAAGGATGGTTGGAAAGTACCTGGCTCTTCATATCTGGTCATAACACATAGTTTAAGCCAATTCAGGTTTAGATTCTAAATGGTGGCCTTTGATCAGGGTGATACTAAGAGTATCTTCAACATCCACAAAGTTCTGTTACTGAATTTATTTTACTATCCAGGTATTAATGTAGACGTGAATGAAATACGAGTTTAAACAAATAATTACAATAAAAAAAAATTGTTGAAAATAATAACACAATTATTAAATCGATTAATTAATTATTAAATAAATTAACATAAATTATGAATTTTTACAATGCCGTTTATAAGCTTCGATAAGTTTTTCCAGTAAAATGAATATTCACTTTAGACTCATAGAAAATTTAACAGTTGTCACATATAAATAAAATATCGGATTGGTATATCTGAGACACTACCTATATTGGAAATAAATTCGGGTAGAACCTTACAAAATCATACAAAAAGACAGCACTCAAAGTATGGGAATTAATTGAAGATGTTCGTAATTAAAAATGACGAAAAGTAATCAGGTCTCATTATCTCAGTGGTTAGAGTGCTAGTTTCGGTAAGACAGCGTTCATGGGTTTAATTTGCAGATGCGATATTTTTTTAATTCTGTGTCTCTCTCTGTTACGAATTTACAAGCAATGCATTTTTTCAATTGTGCTTCAATATCTACTTATAAATATATAGTAGAGGTAGGTACAGTATTCGAATGTTGATAAGAGGCGTGATAGTATTCTAATATCTTGAATTAAATTAAACTATCGTATTACTATCAGTACTTAGTATTTAAGTCTAAAAGTGATATTGATGAAAAAATGCTGTTATAGATAAACATTAAATATCTGTAAGATTAATAATAATTAATATTGAATAATTTACAAATCTCCAAATGAAACACGAAACGGAAAAAAAACACAGAAAATGAAAATTAATCCTCACACAAATAGCAGCCATAGTATGAATTTAATGGAGGATAATATTGACAAGTCTTGAAATTGAGGTATGATATCGATGAACATGGCCTAAAGTTAAACTCATTAGATCAGTTGGTAGAGCCATTGTCTCGGTAAGAGAAAGGTTACGGCTTCATATTTTCCGTGGTTTTTTTCGGTTTCGTGTTTCATTTAGGATTTTTTAATATTATTTTCTTCAATGATTAAATATAACAATGAGATTTATAAGCTTCAATGAGTTAATAAAAAAAATTAACATAATTATTTTAATGTACGTAAACATGTTTGGTACTCCTCTAGAAAACCTGTCAAGTTTTTGAAATTATAACTATTTATATACATTTTCAGAAAGGTAGATACTCTCAGTAACGTCCCGAGGGCCAAGTCTATATCTTCTGCGTTAGCTAACGTAAGTTAAATCGGCTATTAAAAATTCATTTGGACAGTTTGGTAGTCCGTATCGCACTAATAAATTAAGTTTGCGTTTGCGGTAAGGGACAAATATGAAACGCAAAAACAGGAGACAAAGCTGCGTTTATAAAAAAAAAACTGTCACAATGTATTGTTTATTGCCGATTTTACTTGGGTTAGGTCGTGAAAGACAATCATTCAGATGCAGAAAAGCTACTTGATATGCTTTAAGACGTGTTAACTACTGTGTGGCTCCGAGAACAAAAATCCCTTATGTCATCTTTAGGGATAGTGTTTGGTGAGCTTTTTCAGGAAAAAAAAGAGAAGAAGTTCTGGGAAGGAAAAAAATATGTGGGGTGGATTGGAATCTAGGGGTCGGTGTGTTCAGGATTGATGAACATATAAATTCATCCCTCTCACTGCAGTACAAAGCGATGGGTCGAAAGAGTCCGTTTAGAATGGTTAAAGGGTATTCCTATACCGACCTCTCATTATAAGGCTACGCAATTGGTGGGTGGATACATCTGCGATCAAGACCCGGACTAACCTCATACCACGAGCACAGAAACTCTTGATATGTCACCAATCGTAGCGAACCACTTTGGGTGACATGACAGAGGTGTTGGTTATCCAATAAATGGTTTTCGGGGCAACGATATCCATACCCGCCTTCCAAATTGAATCTCCTTCCCCCCATAGCCTCCAGCTTCACAACATACGGCAGTTAGGGATGCCATAATTAGCAGATTAAATTCTTTGGCGGTATTTACATGAAAAAATAAAAGTAAACTATCGGAGTCTGTCTTGTATATATAATCAACCATGATAAACATACAAGAACAGAAAAGAATATAGGATAAAATTGTGAATCTTTAACAACTTCATTGTGAAAAATTGTGGATGATTACTGCGAATATACAAAAATCATTACAAAATTGTTAGTAATCCAAAAAAAATAAGTAGAACCTAGAAACGAATAACAAGTATGGTTTAAGAGATTATTGCTATATAATCCATTATTTATATAATTAATTATAAATAAATACATGTTCATAGATTCAATAATAAGTCAACTCAAATACCTAAGTTAATCATTATTATTAGTTACGTAAATTTTAGACAGTAATCCGTAAAAATTACAACATAACATTTTTTTCTTCTAATCCATGTATGATAAATTCTAGATACTGCCTACGTGATAATCAATAATGTTAGGAAAGCACCTGTCGAAAATGCTCATTTTTAGTTTAATTTGATTCGTAAAAAGGTAAATAAACAAATAAAATGATCGTTCGGGAAGAACTTTGCAGTCACACCAAAAGATGGCAGCTGTAATATATGAGAAATAATTGACGATGATGTCAGTAATTCTCAAAACGTAGTATGAGATCGGTAAAAACGATCGAATGTAACCAGGGGCGCTGTTCCCATTCTTTTAAGGAAGATTCCTTACGTTTTTCCTTAGGGTTAAAGACATCTTGATTAACTGCGGAATTCCGGTGAGACATAGTAAAAAGGTCCTAAATAGATTGTCAAGAGATTATTTGAAAACGCAAATTGATGAAATATCTTCAAGTGACATAAGATTTTGAACTGAAACATTTAAAAACAATTACATTATATTATTATTCATCTTAATACATTTTTATTTTATTTTTATATGTCATAAATAAGCCTTTTAACGATGAAACACGTTTTATAAAAAGGTACCTACCACATTAGATAGTAATGACCTTTTTTGTCTATAGTTCTAAAAGTGACATTTGAATTAGTGCCGACGCTCTTCAATGCCTGACGTTAATTGTCAAAAATGTCAACATCTACGAGTATACAATGTTTAATAATGTTTACTATCTAATTATGTTTAAAGTAAATAATAACGTAATTGGTAAGATACGTAATATTGAGTTTTTCTCTTGTTAAAGCATCTCAAATATTGAGATTTTCTCTTCTTAAAACATGGCAAATATTGACATTTATGATGAATGTCGCTCGCTGAATTCACCTGACAGTTGTCATCCGATAGAACCGGAACCGCAGTTAATTAAGAAGGCTTTAACCCTAAGGAAAAAGTTGAGGCATCGTCCTTAAAAAGAACGTGAATAGCGCCCACATTTCGATAGCTCAGTTTTGTTGGAAGCACTTGTATCGGTAGTACTAGTACTAATAGTACTAATCCCAGTTATCTTTGTCATTTTCTGTTTATTCGTCTATTTAATATTTTTATTGAAAATTATTGAGATTATCTTCTTCAATGATTAAACATTATAAAGTTGAATTAAATTCTAATAAATATAGTAAAACATATTGTATTCTTTCCACCCAGCTTCTTCTGACATAACCTCTGGATTTGCTATTTCCAAATATATCCGGGACACTCAACTGGAGATCCATTTTTTAGAATTGTCCCAAGAATTGGGATTTTTATTTTTTATTCAAATTTAATGTAAACCAAATTTAATAATGTTATGATTAAGGTCTTCAAGTATTTTTAGTTTTTATTATTTTAACAGCTGTTAATCCACACTGTGACGACTTATTTATATGATTGTGGGAGTAAATAAAATTCAACGCCGAAACAGCTGTCACAATAATAAAAAAACTAAAATACTTGCAGAACTTAATAATAACATTATTAAATTTTGTTTACATAATTTTTAAAAATTAATGGAGTTCTACGAATTAAACGCAAACAAAATTAATAAGTATAAGGAATTTACTAAAATAATTTCGCATCGTAAAAAAAAGCATGTTAAACCCAAGATAAATAATAATAATAATAATTGGATGATTTGTATAGCGCCGTTTTTGTGAAAAATCACCTTAAGGGGGCTTTACAAATATTTCTTAACTAATTATGTACAAACAGATACAGTAAAAACATACATAAATTTTATTAGAAAATTTATTATTAGAGATGATAGTATTACATGGTTATTTGTTGCTCCTTTTCTATTGATGTTACATTTATTAGAAGATTGGTGGCACAAGGAGAGTTGGTATTTATTGAAATACGTATAATTTTTAGGACTGGAAAATTTTCATAAAATGAATTTTAGGACTCGAAAATATATAAAATGACCTTAAAAAGCGTAAGAAGCTTTTAATTGATATTAACATTTTTTATTTATTTTACACTTTGGTTATTTACAGTGTTGCGGGCTGTGGACGCATGTGCTCACCGATGCGTGATTTTTTTTTATTTTTTTATTATTTATTTAATGACTTTAGGTAAGTACCAACCGGCTAGCCTAGCTAAGAAATTTACAGGTGACTTTCTTCAATTTATGGATACCTTAGGGTGGACTGCCGTGAGTTGGTATTTTCGGGAAAACACAGTTCTGATAAGTAAGCTGGAGACATTCCGTTAAGTGACTTAAATACCATCCAGCAGAGCTTGAACTGGATTCTTTCAGGACATTTGAGCAAGTGGAGATTTTTGAGATGGTCTGAAATGTGAGAATATTTAGATACACCGGTGATAATTCTTGCTGCAGCGTTGAATACTGATTGCAATTTGTTAATTTGGGGAGACTCGCATATATTCCGTTGCAGTAATCTAGACGTGACACAACGTACGAATTGACAAGCAGTTTAGTTGCCTCTGTTGCCAGGTTTCTCCGTACTGCCTTTATTTGCCTCAATTGAAAGAACCCTGTACTTACAGTTCTGTTTACTTGACTTTTAAGGGAAAAGTCTGCATCCAGATTGACACCGAGTGATTTAACACAGTCTTCGGAGTAATGTCACTTCCTTAAATATTTGTTGGGGAGTTATCGATGATATGCTGACGTCTGCTTGTTGCGGTCCAGAGAAACTCAGTTTTTGACGGATTCAGCTTCAATCTATTTGAAGTCATCCTGCGAGTTATTGCTTCTAGACACTCAGCTATGCGAGTTTATGGTCTGTCTATTTCTTCTGGTAAGCAGTAGAAATAAACTTGCTGGTCGTCAACATAGAAGTGGGATTGAAGACCAAACGATTCTATTATTTTAGCTACATCATTTGTGAAAATGATGAACAGCAGAAGGCCCAGAACGGACCCCTGGGGTACTCCAGATGAAAGGGTTGCATATTTTGATGGGTTTTGCCCCATCTTCACTGATTGTAAACGATTGGTTAAATACAATGTCAGCCAACTCTTAACGCCATAGTTTAAACCAAAGGATTCTTCTAAACGTGTGATAATAAAATCATGGTCAATCGTATCAAAAGCGGCACTCATGTCTAAGACTGAAAGAAGTGCCAGCTTACCCGACTCTATGGCCAGAGTTATATCCGACAAAACGCGTAGTAGTAATCCAGTTTCCGTTGAGTGGAATACGTTGGGTGGAATAAAGAATCTTAAAAATCTTGAAATGAACTACGAATCCTAAAACTTGCAATATAGACCACTTCACCAGCGTTACTTGTGTTGAAAAGAGAATAAGTCGGTTAAAAGCTGTAAGTGTCGAACCCACTCTAATTGACTGCAAGTTAAGTGTCTCACCCACCAGACTATAATCATATTCATTCACCGAAAACACGTTGCAACATGTTTTGCTCTAACTGTTGCAGCTTCAAGTAAAACAAATATTTTATTTAAATCATCACTGATTAATTTTTAATGCCACTTTTTTTTAACGCCATTTTATTAGATATTTAAACTAATTAGTTTCGGATCAATCTGATCCATCTTCAGGGTTCTAAAATAACATACTAAATAAAAACAGAATTGCCCATAGTAACAATTACAATTTTTTCAATTAACGGTAGCATTCATATAAATATTGATCAGCAAAACAAAAACTTTTTAATTAAATTATTATGACGTATATCCACAAAGTGATAGCTATCTTGATTGAAATATGTATCTACATATTATTGACAAACAAAAAATTGTTTCTGGCATAACTGACATGATAAATTATTATCGCATTAATCTATAACAATACGTCAATTGTGCAAAACAAACAATTAAAAAAATCACTTCAAACACAAATAATAATAAATTAATCAAATAGGGGGTGATCGAAAGAAAAAGAGTAAGCAAAAAATCGAGTGAATATTGTACGATTGAGTTCCCTTTTGAATGTCGTTTTCGGAGTCTGTTGAAATACGAAAAGAAAGCTAGACTGATATAAACGCAATGAACAAGTTTAAGGTAGGGGCGCTTAGATTATTTGGACATGTAGAGCAGATGGACGGAGAATATATGACCCGAGTTATTGGAAAGCAGTGGCGCTATAGAAAGACAGCAAAATCAAGCCAACCGATTTTTTTAATCGCGTCGTGAAAGGAAGCAACGATTTTATGCTTATATGTGGGTGACAACATTTTACCTTTTTTAAAAAAAACGGCAACCATTCCCAACATATGAAAACCCGAAAATATTTGAATTCCTCCTCTTCCTTCATGGAATAAATGTTGTTTGCGAAATGACGGAAAAACATAACAATCATAGGATTGAGCCAGCGACACCTGGGTGAGAACCCAACGCCTTGGACTGCTCAATCAACTAACCTATCTGGTGTATGGTGATCATCCTCTCTACCTATGTAACTAGTATAATAACATTTACGAAATATTTACCTATCTTACGAGCCACATTTACGTCAGGACTAACTAAACATCCAGAGTATAATATTTACGGAATGAAAGCCTTACGGATTTAATCGTATTTCCTGATTACCTAATGAAAATCCTTGTAGGGTTTTCCCTATAGCCCAAATAATAAAACAAAAGCCGTTAATCAACATCCCCGGCTCAAAATCCCTATCTAAATGAGAGGACCAAGAACCATCGACGCAAAATTCGTACGCTGACACAAAAACGTAACAAAATCTTCCTTACGTAGTTACTTGCGTAATGAAAGTAATATCTGCTTACATATAATCGAAAACTTCGTTCTTTAAGAAATGTGTTGAGATTATCACCTGCAATTAAAATATTCTCCATCATTTTCACAATTTTCCAGCATTGATGATAAAAATAAAATGTATTAATTTTGACAATTTTTTTTTTTAGATTTGTTAAGCGCCTTTGATGCAATATTTATCTATAGAAATCCACAAAGTATAATTACCACAAGCCATAAAATTTTGATAAGTAGAATATTTTTCTTCAAGGTTCCGTTATTAGTTAGAATTTAATGAAGAAAATAGTTAATGCTGGTTTTATCGAACCAATTTCTCGGTAATACTACTCATCTACTATTTTCTGCACCCTTCTCTCCTGTGAACTACATACACATTTTGGGGAAACGTGTTCAAGAGTTTCAGTATATCCGCTGAAATAAGAGTTTACATGTGTTAAGTACGTAATGATATAGGTTATGTTATTTTTTTACGCGTGAATGGAATCGTGGTGAAAATGTTTGAGCTAGCCTGTTTTAGTGTCTGCTCAGGTAGAAAAAATCGATAGCGAAATAATGGCCAGTGATGGCAAAACTTGATCAAGATTTTTATAATGATTACCTACGCATTTTTAAAGCAATCTTCACGTTTTTTGCCTTTTTATCCCTATATGGAACGTGATTGGAATAATCGAAATATCCATTTTCCAAAAAGAAAATTTAGCGGAGACAGTTTTTTTTATAAATAACTAGCTGATGTTTACCCGGCCTTGCTCGGGCAAAATAATTGATTTGACAGCGAAAGTAACTATCTCCAAATGAAAAATTCATTTGAATATTTCATTTCATTCCAAACGTTTATTTTTTCAAAATATATATAAATCGTAATGTTCTTAAGTAGGTACCTACTCGTGTTTACCATTTTAAAAATATTCTACCAAAAAACCTTCTTATTTTGAATATGCAATCTGTGGATAGCCAGAGTGTTATATCTATGGGCTAACCACTCTCTAAAACTTTCCGGACACTCCGGCACGAACAAACTGTGCTATTTGATTCAGCGAAAACGGTCCATAAATTTTCGAGAAAATGGAGGACAAACCAAAAAACAAACAAACTTATACTGATTTTTATATATATAGATATATTCTTTTAATTAGCTGCACAGTGAATTCTCTCAGTGTCGAAAATCTAATTCAATTTCAAGCCAAGTTATGAATCCGAATGGTTATATTTTATCAGGATCATATGATACGAACAGAAACGCTCTGGAACTTACCACAAATATATCCACTAATTAATATTGTATATTAGTTACGTGCGAAAAACCAATATAAACATAAATTTATTTAGTTTAATCATTAAAGAAAGCAATATTAATCAATCCTAAATGATACACAAAACTGGATAAAATCACAGAAAACTAAAAGGTATCAGACGTATCCGGGACTCGAACCCAGGACCTCTGTCTTACCGTGATAACCGCTCTACCGTCTTCTAGACTGATTAAATATTACAATGAGGTTCATAAGCTTTAATGAGTTATTAAAATAAATTGAATTTATTTACTCATGCCGGATTTATAACGTGCAAAACTTTAGTATGATAACATAGGAAGAGGCTTCGGCGTAACTTAGGCAGTAAAAAAGAACAGATCTTCAGTGATTTTCTACCCCTGTTGAATGTGCCACCTCAACGTCAATTCTTGGTAACCTTGTTAACTCAGAACTGAACGCCATTCTGCCGAAGGAAGCAAACAGAGATTTCGATAAAAGTTCTAGTAATCAAATAATGTGCACAAACTTTTGAAATATTATTTGCTATTCCGATCAATAGACTGTGTCGGAATCTACATAAAAAATGTTATTAAATTTTGATTAAATAATATTAAATTATTTTGTTTTAACCACCATTTAAAAATATATATATCTACTTGCTTCATAATAAATGATTTGTTCATCAGGATACAATGTTTACTAAATATGACGAAGAAACAATTGGTTTCGAATTATATAAATATTAATTTTTTTTTTATAAACAATAATTATTAGATAATATTAACATAACCTAAATGAAAGATGAAACCGGATAAAAGGACAGAAACTAAAAATATTTCAGTCGCATCTGGGACTCGAACCCAGGTCCTCTGCCTATCCGGGGCAACGCTCAACCGACTTAGCTAATGAGACAAGTTCAATTTGTGTCATCTTCATCGATATCATATCTCAAATTCAAGGTTTGTGAATATTATCTTCCATTGTTTAATCTCATATTATTGGCAGCTATTTTTATGATGTTTCCAAAGTTCTACCCGAACTCAATATGAGGTTCTTAAATCTCAAACATAAATAATAATTAAAAAAAAATATATATATAATAATAATAATTATTAGCCTGAAACACTCATCCAAATTGAAAAAAACCTTTACGAGCAAAGATAAATGTCGCCGACAGGACTCGAACCTGCACCCTTCTGATGTCCGGTCAGATGCTCTACCGTTGAGCTACGTCGGCTTACCGCAAACATGCACAAAAATGCACAAAAATCTTGTCTTAAGTTTTTAAGAACTTTAGTTTATCAATTAATATATAAATATTCGTTTATTACAATAGTGGTTTCAACGAAATAATTTATTAATCAGTTAAGAAAATAATATTAACATAACCTTAATGAAAGATCAAACCGGAAAAAATATAACAAAATAAATAGATAGGAACTCGATCCCAGAACCTCTGCCTATCCGAGACAACCGCTTACCTAACTTAGCTAATGAGTCCAGTTTAATTTATGTCTTCTTCACCGATATCGTATCTTAAATTCAAGATTTGCCAATATTATTTTCATTTTTAATCTCATAAAAAAAATAGGCAGAGGTCCTGGGTTCGAGTCCCAGGTGCGACTGAAATCTTTTTATTTTCTGTTGTTATTTTCCGGTTTCATATTTCATTTTAATTATGTTAATATTCTATTCTTCAATGATTAAATACAACAATGAGGTTTTTAAATCTAGATAAAAATAATGAATAATTAAAAATTAAATAATTTATAGTAACATCAAAAGTAACTTATTAAACCTTTAACATCAATAACTCTCAATGAAAATATAAAACATAAGAAGACACATAAAATAAAAAAAAGATACGATCGCGAGTGAGACTCGAACTCAGAACCTCTAGTCTACCGAGGACTTGCATCTCTACCAATTGAGCTACCGAGTTGATTTCCTTGTTGAAATTTTTAAAAATAACGGATATCAACAAAGCTCTGGTAGCTTAATTGGTAGAGATATGGGACCCAGATAGACTAGAGGACATTTAACTGATGTTGATGGTTGTCCAACGTGGGATCAGAACGATGGTTTACTCAGTGCGAATTTACCAAGCGGATTTAAACTTACCTGTTGGTTTTCGACATCGATGTTTGCCAGAGGATGGAATACTCAAGGGAATATCGTTCACGCTGAGAATTCCTTGGTTTAAAAATATATATATTAGCAATATATATATATGTAAAATATCAAACAACTTGGTGAAACATTGAAAATTTAAATAAAAAAATAAATATATTAAAATGTCAATACTAGTAGCTAGTAACGGGTTTCATTCGAGTTTTTTACTCTTTGCATTAATATTTTTTGTGCAATTTAAATAATGTTTTAAGGTTTCATGAAATGGCCAGGTGACTTAAAAATAGTTACATTGACCTAGAAACTCCATATTTTGAGCGCTATTCTGGTTCTTTTTAAGGAAGATTCCCTTTCTTTTTCCTTAGGCTTAAAGGCTTCATGATTAACTGTGGAATTCCGGGGAGACATTCTAAACATATTATTAAGAGATTATTTGAAAACACAAATTAACGAAATGTCTTCAAGTAACAGTAAGTTTTGAATCAAAACTTTTAAAAATAATTACATTATATTATAATGTAATGTAATACATTTTTATTTTAATTTTAAATATCGTAAATACGCCTTATAATGCAGTATTACGTTTTGTAAAAAGGTACCTACCCCACTAGATAGTAATGACCATTTTTTGCCACTAATTCTAAAAGTGATATTTTCCGTCGTGGTTAATCTATGCCGACCGTAGAGGTGGGTCATTCCACTTATTTTACGGACTCAGTCCTTAGTTCCTTTTGTTTCGCTCGGGTCCGCCGCTCCGGAAGAGAAAATCGATCATATTACGCTATTGAATAGTTTCTGACTCTGATACCTTAAATGTTTCTTGAGTGTGAGTTCGGAACGGATTCATTGGACTCAGTCTGGTCGAAACGACTCTCCTCTATGCCGGGTCTACAGTGAATTTCCAATTACTGTGAACTACCGTGCCGAAAATGTCAACATCTATATAATGTTTAGTATTGTTTACTTGTAATGTAAATGGTAACTTACTTAAAATTAAGTTTATCTCTTGTTAAAACTACCCAAATATTGACATTTTTAATTAATATCGCTCGCTGAATTCAATTGACAGCTGTCATCTGAGAGAACCGAAACCGCAATTAATCAAGAAGTCTTTAAACCCAAAGAAAAGGATAAGGAATTTTCCTTAAAAACAGTCACAATTAATAGACCTCCAGGATTTACTTCGACAGTTTTTAATGAAAAACACAATACTGTTTTCTCAAATAATTTATTGTCTTTGTGTTTAATTCCATTTTTTTTACGAAATTATTAATTAATCATTTCAAACAGCATAAAATAATTTAAAAAAACGTTTGGGAAAAGTAAAAATAGTTAAAGAAATCATCCCAATGTTTTCTAACTACAGCCTTAAAATGACTCTGAATGCTGAAACAACTGACACAGTAATAAAATATTTTCATAATTTAATAATAATATTTTCATATTTGATTCTTGGTATTTTATATTTGGGTAAAGATTTAGGGAAGCGTTGCGAATGGGTAAAAATACAGGAATTAATTTAAAATGATATTGACAGTTCTTAAAAATCAAAGCATGAAACCGGTGAAAATTATGGAACGGATTGAGGTAGTTGTAGCTCTGTGGATTAGAACGCAAGGTCCCAGATAGACCATGAGGTCCTGGGTTTGAGTCCCAACTGCTGCTGTTATCTTCTTTTTTTCGTGTCTTTTCAGTTTCGTGTTTTATTTTGAAATTTGTTAATATTATCTACAATGATTACAAATATATTACAATGTGGTTTATTAGCTTCAATAAGTTATTCCAAAACTGATTAAAAATCTGTCCAATTTTTATGATGCGGTTTCTTGCTATTTGAGAGTGTTTTATGAATGCTTTAAGTATTGGTCAGGCATATGGATATGTGAATAACATTCCCATTTTTTATAAACCAATCGGATGGTATCGTTTAGTTAACTTCAATCATATATAATTTGGGGGCAGTTTATGGCCCGTTTTCTACTTGATTAGTTTTCATGGTTCCCATCATCTCCAAGCGAATGAGGAAAAAAAATCAGTAAAGGTCTTGGCCGATCATCTTTCCCATCTTCTCATACTCTACGTAAATAAAGTCACACTTATGTAAATTAGTAGTCATAGTAGGTTTTTTTTTCGAACTATAGGAGCTAAAAAATATATATTTTTATTTTTTAATTCATTAGTGGGAAACTGAAAATTTTGTGTTATTTTTGATGAAATTCGTATTAATTTTAGTGAAAATCGTGTTTTTCTTATTTATTGTTATTTTTTAGTAAAAAATGGGGTATATTGAAATATTTTTTTTTATCTGCCTTGGTATTTTTTATTTAACTAACCTACATGTCTGCATAATATATAGTAATAATAAAATGATTTACATAAGTACTGTATGAAAATTATCCGTTTTTATTAAATTAAAAATTAACA
>JAHDVE020011044.1:0-14213 GCA_022606495.2 Halesus radiatus
TATACAAAGTTTTTATAGCTAAAAGTGGAAAATTCTCAAATGTCATCTGTAGTTATGCAACACACGAATATACAAAGTTTTTATAGCTAAAAGTGGCAAATTCTCAAATGTCATCTGTAGTTATGCAACACACGAATATACAAAGTTTTTATAGCTCAAAGTGGTAAATTCTCAAATGTCATCTGTAGTTATTCAACACACGAATATACAAAGTTTTTATAGCTCAAAGTGGTAAATTCTCAAATGTCATCTGTAGTTATGCAACACACGAATATACAAAGTTTTTATAGCTGAAAGTGGCAAATTCTCAAATGTCATCTGTAGTTATACAACACACGAATATACAAAGTTTTTATAGCTGAAAGTGGCAAATTCTCAAATGTCATCTGTAGTTATGCAACACACGAATATACAGAGTTTTTATAGCTGAAAGTGGCAAATTCTCAAATGTCATCTGTAGTTATGCAACACACGAATATACAAAGTTTTTATAGCTGAAAGTGGCAAATTCTCAAATGTCATCTGTAGTTCTGCAACACACGAATATACGAAGTTTTTATAGCTAAAAGTGGCAAATTCTCAAATGTCATCTGTAGTTATGCAACACACGAATATACAAAGTTTTTATAGCTAAAAGTGGCAAATTCTCAAATGTCATCTGTAGTTATGCAACACACGAATATATAAAGTTTTTATAGCTAAAAGTGGCAAATTCTCAAATGTCATCTGTAGTTATGCAACACACGAATATACAAAGTTTTTATAGCTGAAAGTGGCAAATTCTCAAATGTCATCTGTAGTTATGCAACTCACGAATATACAGAGTTTTTATAGCTGAAAGTGGCAAATTCTCAAATGTCATCTGTAGTTATGCAACACACGAATATACAAAGTTTTTATAGCTAAAAGTGGAAAATTCTCAAATGTCATCTGTAGTTATGCAACACACGAATATACAAAGTTTTTATAGCTAAAAGTGGCAAATTCTCAAATGTCATCTGTAGTTATGCAACACACGAATATACAAAGTTTTTATAGCTAAACAACCCCAACCCAACTAACCCCAACCCCAACCCCAACCCCAACTAACCCCAACCTTCTTAACTGTGTAACTAGCCCCAACTGACTGGCTTCAACCCCAACTAGCCTTTAACCCAACCCCAACCCCAAACCCCAAGCTAACCCAACCCCAGTACCCCTCTGTCGGATATATATTTAATTTCTCGACGGTTAGGTTTTGAAATTAATAATATATATCACTTAAATATATCTTTTAAACATCATAGATGATATAATTTCAATAAGAAATCTATAAAATATATTTGCATAATCTCTCTCTTTTTTTTAAAAGAGTTTTGAATTTAAAATTAAAATTTCCAACACAAAATTTAAGTAAAATAATACCAAAAGTATATTCACATTTCAATTTCTCTAAAAAAACATCTCCTATGGCTGACTTGTCTCTTGATGATCTCATCAAAAAAGATAAAGAAAAGGTACCCAAGCTCCAACACAAAAATGGCTTCCATAAAAACTCCAAGCCTCCCAAAAATTTCAAGGCCAAACACACATCCAGAAACGATAGGGATCGGGCTCCGAGGAGATTCGAGCGTAGTCATGAACAAAGCCCAAAGCCATTCGACAGGAAAAGGAAAATAGAAAGGCGATAACACCCTCAGCCTAGGAAGCAAATCAGACAACAGCCACAACAACAACAATATACCGCTCCAGCTCCGCCCCAGCCGAGATATGATATAAGTGCGCGATTGGCTGATAATTCGAGATTCGCCGATAATTCGAGATTCGCATAGAAGAACGACTAAAACGGGCGTAGACTCAGAATAGCTGGACTTCATCCAGACATTAAGAGCGACGACCTATTCGTAAGCAAACAAAAAAATACCTAACAATAACAATAAGCAAAAATAGATATACAGAGCTCATAAAAAATTTACATTTTAATAATTGAATCGTATTTTATATATCTATTTTTTGAAAAAATTATTTTTCTAGAAACTCTTTTCACAAGAAGGAGCATTAGAAATGTGCAGAGTTGACCAAGACAACTTCGGCCGATCCCAGACGACTGCCAGTGTTGTGTACCACGACGTGAACAGTGCGAGGCAGGCCATCACCAACTTAAATAATACCAAAGTTATGAACAGCGTGATCACTGTGGAGTTCCCGAAAAGAAGTAACTATTGATTATGTGTGTTTTTTTTATTATTATTATGGTTTCATACTGATTGAAAATCGTTATATTGTTGTAAAAAATGATAATCGATCAATAGTAGGATATTTATATTAAACACATAAATTATTAATAAAAATTGTCTTACAAACGCGTAGTATAAATCTTATTTTTCATTGTGTTCTTTAGTGATCGTTTTTAGAATTATCAATGCATATATTTCAATGGATTTCAAAGATGATTGATTCTATGATTTTATTAAATTTACCAAATTATCAAATATCTATGAAATACTTTCCATTAATTGACTGGACCCAAATAATGATTATTTTCATACATATTTGTCATCAGCCCATTCCAACTCCATCAGTTTACGTTAAATGAATTTATTAGATAATATCTAAATAGATATTAAATTCTTAAAGGAAATTTTAAAAACAAGATAATACTAATAAAGTCCTTATTTTTAAAAAATGTACTCAGGCCTTAACATCCAAGGAGGACTCACAAACATAGAACCTGTTTGGCAATAAACTAATTTTTATAATCTCAGCGGGTCGTAAATCTGGAGGTATGGAATCTTAACTTCTTCGGTTATGAGTTTAATAGGGATGGTACTAGTCTACTGCCTTATAGCATCTAAGAGTAAACTCGATGGACAACTATTCGCATCACTCATTAAAGTCTTAGTCGCCTTTGCTTGTGGCACCTTGCTAGGGGAGGCTTTCATTCATATTATGGCTGAAGCATACGAAGCTAGGGGCGTATCCAACAATCTTGTTTCTCTCATATTTATTGGATCCATCTTGCTTTTCGTTATTATATAAAGGATTTTGATGTCTAAAGGAGTTGGCCATGACGATCTTGGTGAAAAATGGGAATCCATTCTTAATCGCCGTCGTTTTTATGGGAATGATTAAGTAATATAGAACAACATAATAACTACTGACGAGAGTTTGGGGTGCAAAGAGTCTTTGGAAAACTTACTACCAAACCTCAAGAGAAAAGGACGGACGGGGCTACTAAATCTGGTTGGCTCAATTATTCATAACCTGATCGACGGGCTGTCAATCGGCCTGGCTTTTTCTTCTGGCCACCCACAGATATTCATCCCAGCAGTGATTGCTGTCCTGACCCGCGAGATTCCCCGAGAGCTTGGAGACGTGGCTATTTTCCTATCTAATAAATTCAGCACGAACGAAATTCTCTGGTTGAATGTGTTGGTGAATCTGTTTGCAGTGCTCGGGACCGTGATCGGGCTGACAGCTTCCCATTTCGATGAAGTTGCCAAGCAATATGTGATGGTGTTTTTGGCAGGCAGTTTCGTCTACATTGCGAGTGAATCTTGGAAAAACTTATTTATGGGGAGCATGATTCGCAAGATAATGGAGTTGGTGAGTTTTTCTACAGGTGTGGCGATGATGATGATTGTGAAAAAAATTGAGCTTTAACTTTGAACGTTATTTAACCAATGCGAAATTCAGGGTTTCTCTTTTTTTTCTCTGTTGTAAAAATATTTTACCGTTTCAATAAACAATAATTTTAGATATATTTCTCGCTAGATATATTATATGTATTTCTTTTTAAATATCCCTCCATTTCTTGATTTTTTTATTAATTTTACCAACATGTTTTTATATTTAAGTGATATATATTATTAATTTCAAAACCTAACCGTCGAGAAATTAAATATATATCCGACAGAGGGGTACTGGCGACCCTCTGACGAACAACGGCCGGTGACGATGCGTGGATGTGGCAAGCTCACGCATAATACAGCATATGTCTGCCACCCGCTCCATACAGGGACCTGCGACTGTATGCCGTATTAACGGTGGGTGAGATGAGGATGTGTACACTGTTTTCATCAACATTCTTATGTGGCCTCTCTGGGGACTGGTAGCCAGAGAGTAACGACCAGCCAGTGTCCCTTCATTGTGGACGTCCGGGTCAAGAAGAGGAAAGAGAACGGAAAGAGAACGGAAGGAAGAGTTAAAGACAAGGGTCTTTGATACATACATATAATTATAATTCCCTTATGTAATTCATAGTGTGGTTGAAAAATATAAATTACGTATGGAATATCCATTTCAAATAGTATTCAGTTTATCAGCATATTCGTTCGAATAGTTTATATGCCTTTTTGAGACTCAACATTTCAGACATATATTTCGAGAACTCAATTTCCTAGAAGTCAGCGTCAGTCTTCAGCACTGGCAACAATTTATTTTGATAAAAAAAACTGTAGAAGTCGTTATTCTCTGGAGTGTCTTCGGACTCTTCCACAAATAATGATACAAAATATTATATTCGATATTTTTCGAGCTCCTATTTTCTTTTGTCGGTCTCCCAATAGTCTAGAGAAACAATCAATCCTTTGATCACCCTTGCCAACAAGTATCCGATTTCTACAGGATTCGGCATTTTACTTGTGAGAAATTCCATCGGCACACACCCTTTTACAATATTACCTGAAGCATCTATCCTTATATTGATCAGATCGTAAATCTTATTAGCATTCATCCTCGCAGATCTATCAAATTATTCGATATTTATATCCTGCCGCCCCTTCTGCTTGAAATCAGACAGACACTGGAGCACTGTGAAGGAAAAAGGGGTGAGGTTGGAAAGGTAACATTTGCCTTGTATTTTGAGCCAGGCCGTCAGACCGTAGGGAAGGAATGGCAACAGATTCATAAAATAGAGCTTGTCTTCATAGTGGACAAATATGTAATTGAGCCCGTGACATCCAACATAGGATAATTTTTTCATGAAATTCTTCGTCAAAGACGTTTTGGGGAATGAGCGAATGAGCTTAATGGGTTCAGTTCCAGTTTGATGCTATAATGATTATTCAGATATCATTTCGCCGTGTGTAGTGGTGTCAACAGTTTTGATTGCTTAATTTGTTGTTAACTATTTGCTCAACAATTCGGATGATGGTACAATGCTGGGAAAATTGACTTTAGACAGATCTTTAGTATTGGAAGCTGGCTTAAATGCTGCCATCGGAAGATATTTTTTTATTGGCATTTGGAGGGAATCTGCTTTCAATTTTTCGTACGTAGGAACTGATTTCCTTTCCTGATTGTATCTTTTTAGCATTTCATCGGGTCGTTCTGATCCGAATACGATCGGAGGATTCAACCCGGGACTAATCATCTTAATAGAGCAGGAAAGCCGTAGTCTTTTGCTTAGTGCTGCTTAAATTGCTGAGATCACCTAATTGGATTGAGTATAAAGTCCGACGGTTTCCTTCGTGGGACTGATGTTGCAATCGACCATTTTAGGGTCCATCTTCAGACTGATAAAACAATGGTATCTTTCATTGCTTTCGTGAATACTATTGTAGCAGTTGTGGTAAGCTTGTTCGACTGCCTTCTTAACTTCAGTGGACTCGACTAGTCGATTATTGATGAAGATTATTAGAGTTCGGGAGCGACAGCTTTCAGGGTTGAGTTTCGTGAGAATCGCCTACATTTCGAACACTACAGAGGTATTTTCGAGCAGCAACTCCGAAACGTGCATAATGTCCGAAGCAGGAATTTGGTATAACAACTAGTAAATTTACAGCTTTGACTTGCCGCCTTGTTTGGCGAGGCTCTAAGTTGTGAACTCTACATTCTTCTCAAGCAACAATTTGAATCGAGTGCTTGAATTGTGGACTGCAAGCGCAACAAGGCAGTTTCTTACCTTTTTGGCTTACTATTTCGGATTCATTGTGCTCCTACGGATCTACGATAACGAACTGTACAAGTTTTTGGAGGTTATCTTGGTGCCTTAGTGCAGGCGATCCAAGTAAGGTTCATCCTCGATCATCTCTCCATTTTTGAAGTTAGCAGCGTAAGTTTTTTGAGATCCTCTTTGGCGGGAAATTACTTCGACGTCCCCTGCGTAACTCAAACTTGCGAGAGCCTCGCCTCTGAATCCAAAGGTATGGATCTTCTAGAGATCTTCGTAACTTCCTATTTTGGAGGTGGCAAACCGTTCGCAAATGAGTGGAAAATCGGCAGGATGGATGCCTTTGCCATTGTCGATTACTTGGATCAAAGTGAGTCCTCCGCCGATGATCTCCACAAAAATAGAGGTGGCGTCTGCATCGAGTGAATTTTCCACAAGTTATTTGACAGCGTTGGAGGGTCGTTGTAGGACTTCAGATGCTGCTATTTTATCGATGATTTCCTGAGGTAATTTTTTAATGATTGCATTATTGCTGATTGACTCTTACATTTGCATTGGATAAAAAACTAGATTTTGAAAAATATAAATCTCGTATTATATTAGAATAAAAATGATAGTATGCATTTATATTTTTTTATATTTATATTTAATGTCGAACAATAAATACTGAGGAAATAAACAATAATAGCGCTATAAAAATAACTGCAACATTCTTATATTTGAAATAACTGGAATATGATAGTCATCTATACATATAATCCATACATAAATATATATAGGTATAGCTCATCGATAGAATCAAAACTGCATCTCCACAACATCTCCTAATTTTTGTTAGGTGTGGCACACCGGACACTTGAACTTAGTCTTCGTCTTATTCTCCACGATCCGGCTGAACGACTCTTCCGACACTACATGTCCGCACTTCAGGACCACTGGCTTGTCCTCGGGATGAGACACTTCCTTGCTCACCGGACAGATAAAGATCGAGTGGTAGTTAAACTCGCTGGGAACCTCCACGGAAAACGGAAGCGATTCCTTGTTGGGGTTCATGATTTCCTTATCGAAGAGCAGACGTTAGAAGCGGGAGAAGCTGTTCTCCACCGCCAGTCCTGCTCGGATGCAGATGTCAAGGGAGTCAAGGAGGCCGATCCCGCTGCGTTCCAAATAAGCGTGGAGTATCCGCTGGGCAATCCCCTCATTTTTTAGCTCTAATCCTCTGAGGTGCCGATACCTATTTGCCAGATGGGAGTCTTCAGAAGCGGTGTAGAGCATCAAGTATCCCATGAGTTCCTCGATTTGCGGCATATAGACTTCGTTGAGCATAAATTTTTTGAGATGCAACTGGCAGTAGGCAACAGCCTCACCTTTGAGCAAAATGCTCGTCTGACCATTATGATTGAATTCGTTAAATTATACGTTCATATTGGATTACTGGTTGGTATCGCTACGATTTTTGTTGGCTAACCTTAAAAACTATCTTTTTCGGAGGTCGAATTCCAAAGAAGATTAGTATGTCTAGTAGAGTTTTTCAGTTGAAACCCATTCTATAGAGTTCGTATAGTTTCCAGCGCTTACTTCGTTAAAGAGCTTGAATGCCTACTCGAAGAGTTGGTGACTCGGGTGGACGCTATTTAATGCGTTTGCTGCTTCGATGTTCCCCGACATCAGGAAATGTTCAGCGATTGACAGGTTCAGTGCATTAGAGTCTAGAGGCGGAAACGGATTTGATCTCTGATTTTTATATCCCTCGCTGGGAAGATTATTGATATTGTTAATATGGTTGACACCATTATTATTGTTCTGCTTATTAGTTTAAAAATAACTATTGATCTTAACGCTGTGACTCAGGTAACTTTTCTATCGATGGAGGTTTGGGTTGGAAGTATGACTGAAATTGTAGAGGCTTTTACCGTTACAGTTGACGTTACTTGGTGACGGATCTGGGTTAAAAGTATGATCAATTCGTTTCGAGAGTCGGGAAATCCTGGAGTATGTGTTTTGGTTTAGGCTCGCCAAGTTGGAGACAGGTTTGAGTTTTTTGAGCTGTTAGTGAAGATGTTGAAGGGGTCGGCGGATCATTTCGGATGTCGGGCGGGAACGACTGTTTACAAGCTCCTCCGTCTATATGGTGGTATTGGGTTGTTCTGCAGAAAAATCGAGATTAGCGCAATCTTAAATAGTGTTTTTGAAGATGTTAATGACGGTATCGATGAGGGCAAGGGAGCTCTCTTGTGTACGGAGGTTTTTTTTGTAATACTTTTCGGTGATCTCCTCAATTTCCTTAAAGTTTTGTGAGGCCATATGATCAAATTTATGTGTATATATTATTTCGATTTTTAAGCTATGTTAATTTTAGTTATTATATGTATTATTATTTGTTTTTTTGACTTATATACTGACATAATCCTATATTTAGTATTTTTCAAAAATACCGATAATTTGTCAATTCATGTTTGTTGCTTAAAAATAATGATTTTTTCCACTTCTTATATTATAAATTAAAATCTTGTCGATATTATTATACTTCATGTTGTATTAATATTATAATTGAGGGAAATAAATGAATGAATAAGTAAAAAGGATTTGAATATACAGTAATTGTTTTTCATCAGGAACAACCATAAAATAAATGCACATTAATTACGTTTTAATTATTTTTGGAAATCTTTAAAAGAATCAAGGTGCACCAGTTGCCTGAACGATATGTTCCCTAGAATGCTTGTCAAACTCCCTCAACTCAACGTAAGTGCTGCAATTGAGGCAGAGCACTGTCGACAGATTGTCGTTTCCCTCTTGTTTGGGCTGCTTGTGCACTGTATATTTTTTATTGACACCGCTCATCGACTGGCCAGGCATCGAAATATAAATCGACTCTTCTAAGTCTTGCTCTAAGACACCTCCTCGCTTTTGCATTTCTAGTTTTCAAAAATATTACTTTAAAATATGTTTAGATAAATATATATTACAAATAATAATATAATTTTGTCTTGACAATTAGATGTGAAATGATTTTACAGAATTAAATATCAAAGTAAATCGCCAGCAACCAAATTATACTCCAATTAAAAATCTATCCATGGATCAGCATTGTGCTTATGTGGAGGTTGCCGAGATCAAGAGTTAAGCTCTTAATCGGAAATCGCCTAAGTTTTTATTTAAATTGCCTACTCTTGATATCTTGCACTATTGGGTTCAGCCATATGCCTATTGTAAATCTGTCTGCCAAATATTTGAGATATGGTAGTGGAACAACATTGCTTATGTCTTATCTTGATTTTATAGCTTGATTATGTCACAGATCTATGAAAAATGTTTCATATCTTTAAGGGGACCAATATTAATTAATCTTCTTCAAGCGGACCACTGGTTAATATACAGAACGGATTGATGTCACATTGTAAGGAAATAAAGGACTCAAATCAGTTGAATGGAAAAAAAGATAGAACAGTTATGATTAGCTACCATATTTTAAGAATCAATATATTATCTGAAGCAGCACGTAGATGGCTGGATTCTGTCAGGCAAGCACAATCTTTACACTTGCTGCGATCTTTCTGATTTATAAGGAAAGGACAACACCTTATGAAACCTACTTTGCAATTCACTCTTCAAATTGAGATGGTGTCTTGACTTCTACAACCCTATATCATATTCGCAATAGTATGTAGAGATCTCCAGATGACACCTAATATCTTATTTTGAGGTCTACTCGGATGGGATTTATTTTGTCATATTCATTATTAACATTAATTTTCCCATAGCCATAGCGATGTGATGCCATATTTGTCACAATTTGTAAAGCTGCATCACAGTTTTTTATAATTTGAACATGTTCGTTGAATTTCAATTAATTCAACATTTGCCTGACGTTAAAAATAGAGAAAGGGAATAACATTAATAATAAATGGCTTCGATTTTCAATGGAAACTTTATCAGCGATTTTTTTAAAGCATGCTACTATTGTTCCATATTTTTTTTTAATCCTTAGTAAAATAAAAAATTTGGAGTTGAATCATTATTTGTGTTTTGAAATTTTTACTATTAATTCAACTGAAACTATTAAAAAAACAACACATATCTAAGATATAGATAAAAAGATATATAAATATAGATATGTACATTTATATTTCTCTGTATCAAATAAAAATATATACAAGTTCCACTTGAATGATCAGAGATGGATATTTGCAGAGCCATTTCCTATTTAAAAATTATTACTTCTCTCGTTGATTCATCCTGGCCGATACATACAATCTAGAATTGTATAATGAAAACAGTTTTCACATCCACAACAATATTGTTCTGTAACGGATGAACGAGAGAAAATACTTTAAAAAAACACAAAATTCGTAGCAAAATTTTATTTTTAAATCTTGAATAAATCTTAAATATATCCAACTTCAAATCATTTTCTTTTTTTATTTGAACAGTACATACAATAGAAGTAATAAAAATTTATTGATACAACACAACTTTAAATAAAACAAAAAATAATATATCTTTATGGACTTAAAATATCAGCAATATCTCCAGGACTGGGAACCCGACTTTAGAGGAAGGAGCAGAGACTTCGTTAATGGACCTTCCCAAAATAGGGGTTGCAGAGACGTATGTTGCCTTGTGCTCTTCATTGCCATCGTTGTCACCTTCATTGGAATCGGAATATATGCGATTTCTGGAGGAAAAAATTCTCTCACCACCACCACAACGACCAACGGCAAAACCACCAATACAGCTACCGATGATGCTGCCAGCTTGCAGGCCAACCTCGGAAAAGTTCTCGGAACCGTACTGGGTATGGCTATACTTTCGGTTATACTTTCAGTAGTATTCATATATCTTCTAAAAGCCTTTCCGAAGTGCATGATTTACTTTTCGATCCTCCTTATCAGTCTTGTTTTGTTCATTCTTGCTATTATGATGTTCATTTCGAATAACCCCATCGGAGGACTCCTTATCCTTGCAATCCTAATCATCTATCTCTTAGTCCTATTCTGCTGCTTCCGCCAGTACATCGACCCTGCAGTGATCCTTATTAAAGTTACTGCCCAGTTTCTGACTGAAAACCCACTCGTTTTCGGCATCCCTTTGTTAGTGGGTGCTATCGTGCTTTTGTTCACCATCTTCTGGAGCGTTTCTCTGGTCGGCCTCTCAGGGATGGTTCAGGCTGGCAAAATTTCAAACCAGTCAGCAGGGTTTTTGTACTTACTTCAAGGCTTCTTTTATTTGTTCTTCACCTATTTCTTTTATTACATGATGGTATTCCTTGTCGCAAGCCTCGTTTACAATTGGTACTACCAACTAGGCAAATCTGGATGTTGCATTGGACTTGGCTTTCTCCTCTGTTCACATATCGGCTCCTTAACATTCGCCAGCATGGTCATTACGATCATCAAGCTTGCCCAATCTGCGGTATCCTCTGTGCAGCGAGAAACCAACAATGCATGTGCCTGCGTTTGCCTCTGCCTTGTCCAGTGCTGCCTCTCGATCCTGGAAGGGTTTGTGAAGACAATGAACCACTATGCAATAATCATCCTTGCTTTTACAGGTGAAGGTTATGTTGATGCTGCCAAAAGTGCAGGAGTTGTGCTCTTCTCCAATTTCGGCTTGTTCGCAGTCATTGATATCGTCGAAAATTTCCTTTTCGTCACTGGACTACTTTTCAGTGTTGGTTTGCCTACCGTGATCGGATGGTTAGTTGGTAAGGGATATGGTGTCACTAATCTGGCTGGAGCCATAGCCACCATCGTGTTCCTTGTATGCCTTTTGATCTCCCTTTTATTCCTATCTTCCTTTAGCTAAGCTTTAACTGCTATTTACACCTATTTCTGTCTGGATAAGAAGCTGGCTGCTATGGGCCTCAAAGTGTCAAACATTCCCGCTGACATCAAGAGACTGCAGGCTGACACATTCATCAATGGCGATCTGGGTGGATATCGACCTAATGACACTATCCATTCCTCACTGCCTTACATTACCGGGCAATACGACAATGTGCAGCCCTCTTTCCCTGCCACCAACAACAACTATGCTGGATACAACAATTACAATAATCCTCAGCCCGCCTACAATCCTGTTCCGCAATACAATGCCCCGATTCGCTCCTCCCAACCTAGCTATAACAATAATAGCAACCCTAACTATCCATCATTCGTTGGAGCCAACAACATAAATAGGAATAATCCAAACCAATATCCTGATCTTTGAGAGCAAGACACACACATTTTTGTTGTTATTGGTGATAACACAATAATTTTTTTGAATATTTTATGTTGAGTAAGTATTTGGTAACAGATTTATATAAAGAAATGTATTGTATAAGTAATCTATAAAATTGAATAGTGAATGAATTAACATATGAATATAAAAAATATTTATGTCAATATTTATGATTATAACTATGAAATACGTTTATTAAAAAAATATGATCATTATTACTTGAGGTAATGTACAATTATTTTATAATCAAACATCATAGATTAATAAGTTCTCATTATATTTTAAATACATGTTTTGTGAAATATTAAGTCGAACAAGTTATTTTTAAACAGAAAAGAAAAATATATACAAAACTATCTTGTCAGATCAGAAATTTAGATTGCTAATCAAGAATGTCACACTTTTTTTTACTTATTTATTCTTAATATAAGAAACTCAAACAAAATAATAATTATTATAAATAGATTTCTATGTATATTAATAATTATATTTTTTTATAGTTATCTCCTTGCGAAGTAGACAATTTTATTTCAAGTCAGGCTTCTACTTCGTCCATTTCAATACTTGCACAACACGAGCTAAAATATGCTTCAATAGCTTCTCGATGAGACGTTTTGTCTTTGATCTTGGAATTTTATAGCCATTTCAACGCTGGTTCTTTTAAAAAATTAACAAACAACTGCCTTACTTTCTAATGTCGTGAAACCAATCGAATCAGACGGTTATTGAATTTGGTTTTGGCAATCAGCTTTTCTAAGGTTTGTTTTCCTTCTTGTAGATTGATAATTTTGTTGTCCTTTTGGTCTTAAATATTCTCCTTCAGCCAGGCTTCAAATGCCTTGATGATATTTTTGACGATGTTCTTCCGATCCTTTTTCGAAACCCCTCCTTCCCCAATATTATTTTCCTCGTCTTGCTCGTTCTTGCTATCTTGGTTGACGGTATCAGCGGTGGTGCTGCTTCCGGGACGTTCCGAGGTATGGTTCAGTGGATGTGTGCATGAGAAGCTGTAAAAGTCTTCAAGCACAATTACCTTTGTTCCTATCGTGATTTCTGTCCTCTTTTTGATTTCTTCTCCTTAGCTTTGGCAAACGTAGTTGGTAATCGTGACACCTGGGTCTTACTGGAGAAAGGGCCTTTCGTGAACATTAGAGTTGTTGGCGTACTTTATGTGATAATGGGAGATAAAAAAATCCTTCTAATTTCTCAAGGGCCTTAAATCCTCACCTTGATTGGGTAGCGAGTCCATTCCAAGATCAATCTTATCTGTAAAATTTGTGAATAATGTGTATGTATTTTGTATTTTTTTCTGTATGTTTGTTAAAAAAAATAAAGTGTTGTAAATATATAAGTTTATTCATTGAAACAGCTATAACAGAGCTTTTAATATAAAAAAAATAAGAATGATAATGAACTTTTTGTGGTGATTGTATGGAATTTTTCGATAATAATCCTGTTCTTAAGCAGAATTAATAATAATGATCATAAAAAAATGATGAAGCAACAATAAATTATTTAAATGATATATCTATCTTTACAAATAATATTTTTTGAATATATCTAATTATATAAATTTATTAGATATATATATATATAGGTATTTCAATTAAAAAAAATAGAATTTGCCGACTATTGTGTGTTTGTTAAAATTCAACATAGTTCTTAATATAAAGCAATTAGAAGTAAAAACTATATATTTAAATGAAATAGGAAAAGTTACTCGCGAAGCTGTGATAGTAAAATACTAACAAATCGAGCATAAAGTATATCTTATAGAGATTGATTGATGAGAAGCTTTGGATATTTTTTTAAAACTCTCCTTAATTAGCTAAACTATCAAATCTCAATATGACATTATAATATTGAATTTGAAAATATACTAAAATTATAGCATTCATTTAGTTTCTTAAGAGATTTAATTAACAAATAATACAGATTATATACATATTTATGTTCAGTGTTATTGCTTAACAAACTATTGAAGTTATGATAATCTTAAATATAATATTAAAATATATATCTATAAATAATATAATTGGGGGTCTATTATCATTTGGGTCTATAAAAAAATAATCATACAAATCTAGATCATTATTTATCCCTGGTACTATTTCCTATT
>JAHDVE020011045.1:0-60144 GCA_022606495.2 Halesus radiatus
AGTATTTCAATGGAAAATGCTCCGAGGAACCATCGTCATTGATCCTTTCCGCACCGGGATATAATTGGGAAACACAACTAACGCATAGTCAACATTTGTCACATGAGAACAGGTTGCTTCTAAGGCTTGTTCTTGTGTTCAACAGCTTGACTGTAAAATGATTTGCCGGCCTCTGTGTTAACTCCCTTCTACAAGAAGGATCTTCGCAAAACCCAGGTTCACTCCATCCTGTCCTCCAAAAGACGCTCCACACAGAATCCCTAAAAATGACATAGGCCTTGAGGGAAAATATCCATCAGGACCTCTGTATGGAGGAAAAAAACTCTAATTGCGCGACCTATAGTGGTATGCAAAGAGGAATCAAAGCTAATAATTGTCTACCGCCTGCATAAAAAGAAACAGGTGCTAATAAGTCCTATGGCAGAAAATTTACCCAAATAGGGACTTTGAACACTGTTGCATAGAAGAATCATGTGGGTTGATTTGACTATGAAACTTACAAAATGGAAATAAACCGTCCATATCATTTTCCAGATAAAAAAACAAGACTTTTACCTGTTGAGGGTTGTCCACGAAGGAGGATAGACCCGGCTTAACCTCATGGTATAGCTCATCATCTAAAATTAAGTGACCTCCTGAAAAATAAAACAAAAATTTTAGAAAAGCAAACAAACTCACCCATTAAGACTCTTACGGCTGTTCTTCTCAACTTTTCGAATGATCTGAGCCACCGATCGGCCAAGTGTTTTGTTGAGCGTTCGCTCTGTTTGCCTGTTTCCAAACATTTTTTATCGTTGAACTTTTTAAATTATCTAGACAATAAAATAGTGCCCGTCCACTTTCAAGACAATAATGTGACATCAAAGTAAAAACTTGCAATGTAAAATTATCATAGATTAATTAATATTGTATTTATTATGAATACATACCATTTGTATTAAAAACTAATGCATAAATCAACATTATATACGCTACAAACATGTGCGTTAAAAATATGTTGAAAATAAGTGTTTGAAATAAAGCGTGACTTTTGCTAATGCTGCAAAAGCACCACCTTGTTGGTTTCATACATTTGAGATTTGACATTTCTCGTCTGTGAAAAAACAAGACGAAACGTAGCTTATAATAAGTAAAATAAATTAGGTTCTTTTCAGTTTTATTTAAAACATACAGAAAAACATGTTTTGACATTCGAAAATGGAAAAAAATCTTTGTCACTCAATATTTTTTGATTCGCATTAAATAGTTCGCAAACTAATAATGACATTTGACTTTTCAGTGCCATTTGTACACCCTATTGACACTTTTTATAACTAGTCCTTTGTTGGGGGGAACTTAATCCACAAAAATCTATATCCTAAATTGATGGTAAATTTGATGGAGAGTTTCGTTGGGAAGAGCGTATTTGTGCATTTGAACAGTGGTTTAGGCAAAATTTCGGCTCAACAGTTCCTCAGTAGGGTTGGGAAGAATGGCCGTTAGTGGCTGGTTTAACCTTTCCTTGCCAGCACTGTCAACTGAGTTGACATCTAATTATTTCAATATACATATGTAAACACATTTACAACACCATTAATAAACGCATTGAAAACTTGGATAGCTGAAAGAAGCTATCTGTATTAGAAATAAGGAAAAAATTATTTTATTTATGATTTATTGCTTTCGTTTATGTTTTTATTTTATTTATTTTTTTAATAGATTCTTATAGAAATATTTTAGAGTAAGATTCCTGATAAATATTTATGTTTTAAGCTTGTTACATGTGTTTTTTATGTTTCTATTTTATATACATATATATTTTTTAATGTTTTTATTTTAGATATTTGGTAACCTTGTCTATGTTTTAAGCTTGTTACATGTGCTTTTTATGTTTTTATTTTATATATTGTTTTTTTTTTTAATGTTTTTATTTTACATATTTGGTAACCTTGTCTATGTTTTAAGCTTGTTACATGTGTTTTTTATTTTTTTATTTTATATATTGTTTTTTTTTTTAATGTTTTTATTTTGGATATTTTGTAACCTCGTCTGTAAATTTTAAGTTTTAAATAACAATCTACCGTTAGACAAACTACAAAAAAGTATTATTAATTGATAAACTAAAGTTTTTAAGACAAGATTTTTGTGCATAGCGCAAAGGGTAACAATTATTTTTATAAATTATTTACAGGTGAAATATAATAATAAAAAACCGTAATTATTGAATGAAACACTAGTATATATTGATTAACTTGGCGGGTTTGCGATAAGCCGACGTAGCTCAATGGTAGAGCATCTGACCGGATATTAGAAGGGTGTGGGTTCGAGTCCTGCCGGCGACATTTATCTTTGCTCGGAAGGTTTTTTCAATTTGGATGAGTGTTTCAGGCTAATAATTATTGTTTACAAAAAAGTAGTTTATCGGGATTTTTTGAATTGTATTTTTTCTCCTGTAAAATGAAATAAAAAAATAAAATAAAATAAAAGTATAATTAACACAGAGGTAATATTTTAAGGATTCCTCCGCAATACATTTATGTATTGGATAAAATAATTATTATATTTAAGTAATTATTGAATGCAACAGAAAAAAATGTTTTGTGTAAATATCGGGATCATAGGAATGGTTTCTTTCCAGAGCTCGCATGAACGTGATTATTTTATCGGCATGGAACGCATTATCGTATTTTATATAATGTTTTATGTTACTGATAAGATTCTGGGACGAATTATTTATTTATTTATTGTATAATATACGCCCTATATGGGCTTTCACATATAAAGTTACAATAAACAGGTGCAAAACACATCACAGTAGGTTCAAAGATAATAAATCAAACAAATACAGGAATAACATAGTGTAAGTATTATGCTCGTTAAGTGAGGCTCCACTGTATATCTGACCGTTAATGCAAATTTTCGTCAATAACATTAGGCATTGATGGCAATCAGCTATTATTTTCAATGGCTAGTCAGATTTTTAATCATTGAAGATAATATTAACAATTTTAAAAATGAAACCGAAAATACACAGAAAAGAAAAAGATAACGGTAGCAGTCGGGACTCGAATCCCCCGAACCCACTCTAATCCATTAAGCTACGGCTACCCCAAACTGTCCTATCATTTTTATCAGTATCATACTTTGATTTTTAAGAAGTGTTCATTTTTTTTTTTTTTTAATTTTTATTGAAGGTGAAAATACAGATACAAACAGTAATATCAAAACAATACACAATATCTGGAAAACTCGCCTGCATCCTAGCTATTTCTCACTGATTAATATGATACAGATAAATAAATCTTTCAAATAATATTTAGACAAGTTAAGGAATTTAAGATTGTGTAACACAGAAAAAATTTGAAAAAGTGCAGAATGTCTAAATAAAGTGACAGAAGGTAAATAAACTTTACAAATAATATTTACAAGAATGTAAAGGGAAAAAATAATGATTGAATTAAAAATATTGTTATACAAGGAAACAATAAAAAAGTACACAATGTCCAAACACGTTGAAGTTTGTTTGTTTAATATTTTTATATGAAAACAGATTTCAATTCTCTCTTAAAAGCACTGCATGCATCCAAGAATATGTCGGAATCCATCAGAGTTTGATTTCGATTGAATAACTCGCACATTCTTCTGATTGGATCCCTGATACCAGCATTTGTGATCTTCAATTAATTCCCATATATTTTTAGCTGCTACATTTTTATGACTACAAGATTCTACCCGAATTTATTTGTAATCGTTAAATAGTGTCTCGGGTATACCTACCAGATTTTTATTTATATGGGGTATCTGTGGACTTTTTTTACAATTTCTCTGGCTATTTATATATTGATGCAGTACCAGTATGAATGACTCACCAACGAATGACTGATGGAAAGTGTAAGCCAGCACCCTACTGCCCGTGGATCCGGCATCGATGATCACACCGTAGATGGGCTTGGAGTAGCCCAGGGTGTCAGCTAACCTGTTCACCACGGGGTTCAGGAGTGATGTGTATAGACCTGCAATAGTCAAAGCAAACGTTAATCATACGTAACAAAAAATACATTTTATCACAATTGCATACAGTAGAAAGGGTTTCATGGAAAAATAGAACAGTGACAAAATGGATCATTGAAGAAAAGTATAGAAAAAAAAACCTAACCTAACCTACTATTTTACCAGGTTCTGTTTTATCCGGTCACAAGAAGAAAGATGGATTGAGATCTATTATTTATTACTTCATCTCTTACAAGCAATAGCGTGCAGTTCATAAGAGCAAAAAAGCTGTGCCTGCCCTAAGGAAAACCAACTATAAGGAGAAATTTAAAAAGGTAACAAATTTGCGATCAAAATATATTTTTTCATGAATTTTGTAAGGAACTTAAACACTCACTTAGTCAGTTGGCCATAAAAATCAGCGAAAAATGATAATAAAACGGACGTTTTCAAATATTCATTGCATGATTCATACACGAACACGAGTTTTTTTTTAATGTAAATACCGCACAAGAGTCCCAACAGCTGAAATCAGTGGGATTATGTCATCTCGAATTAGAGTATGTCGTAAGGTTGAAGGGAGTTGGAGGAGAATGAGATGAGGTAGAGGAAGGTTGGGAAGTACCTGGCTATTCAGATCTGGTCACTAAACATGGATAAAATCATTTCAAACAATTTTTAGATTCTAAATGGTGGTCTTTCACCAGGGTGATACTGAGAGTATCTACAATTTTGCAGTGTGCCACAAATATGTGTACTACATAATAACAATTTTTTTGCACATGATTGATTTCGAAACCACATTCTCTGGATCCGGAGTCAAGGATCTCAACCGCTCGGTAACGGGAGGTCGTCCAAGATCCATCAGACTTAACAGTACAAAGATCTGGCAGCACCCATATTTAAAAAAATTACAAATCTTTAGTAAAGCATAACACTGGCCATAGCAGTTTTAATTGTCAGATCAAAATAAATTTAAAAATAAAAAAACCGATTAACACGGTGCGTAGAAAAATAATGATAGCAAAATGGCAGTTAGAATTATGTGGGAGAAGTATTGAAATTTTGGTTTTGATAATGAGATAATGGTGGCACTTATTCAGTCATTAATGCTGCCAGATCGATAAATTACAGTATATTAAAAACAAATTCCAAAGTCTATTCATATCTACCAGCACCGCGCAGAGCAGAACAGTACAGTGCAGGCACAGCACAGACACGAGTATAGCTATGAACTGAACTGTCAACTGAGCATTAGCGTCCGCCACATCATCCTATTCCCGTGTTTATTATTATTTTATAACCTAAATTCCTTGATCAATTCAATTAATTTATCGCAATCCATTTTCTCAGTTTTATCTGCGCCTAATGAGGTTAACTGACAAATTGTATTCCAAAGCATAACAGCTTTTTTTAAATTTGTGTGAATACCGCACAAGAGTCCCAACTGCTCCCTGCTAACCGGAGTTAGTGAAACTATGGCATCCTCAATTGGGGTATTTTATGAAGCTGAAGGGTATGGGGAATAAATAGGGAAGATGAAGGTGGGAAAGTACCTGGCTATTCGGATCTGGTCTCCAAACACAACTAAAGCCATTTAAAGCAACATTTCGATTCTGAATGGTGGTATTTTACCAGGGCGATACTGAGAGTATCTTCCACTCTGGGACATGCCGCAAGTATACTACATATCGTCGCAGGAAAGCAATATGGCTGTAACCACCGCTTCCCACGAAAATGCTTTGTATATACCATTACAGCGCCCTTGAGGTGATTTATCACAAAAACGGCGCTGTACAAATAATCTAATTATTATCATTATTCGATAGGGTTTTTTTTCCTCATTGTGACTCTACAATGAAAAATAAGACCTGTACGATGTTGGAAAAATTCTTCATTTTTAATTAAATAATAAGCCTCAAAATCCTGCGTTTTTTTACATATTTTTAAATATTGCTTTCCTGCGAGACAGTATATGAACAAAATATGAAATAACCCAATTTAATTAAATAAAACTTACTTGCGCACGTCGAGATTTGAACCAGATTAGTAGTCGAGAACCATACCCCTCGATCACAAAGGCTGTAGGAGCTAATTATTGAAATAACATTGCACCTCGAAAATAGATTTTTTGTTAGGTTTCTAAATTAACTCTGATGTCCTTCGTGGTTGAGTGGTTACGAGCCTCGGCTACGAATCCAGAACTCGTGGAAGCAAATCCCATACGTCGGCAGTAAATTTTATTTGATTAAATTGTGTTATTTTACAATTTATTCATTTAAAATAAAATATAGTACACTTGGGCCACATTCCAAGTTCCACGTTCAGTGGTAAATGATTTCAGAATCGAAACGTTGCTTGAAATGGCTTTAACCAGATGACCAGATCTGAATAGCCCGGTACTTCCCCACCTTTCCCCCCTTCCCCTTCCTACTACCTTCAGTCTCAAAACATACCTACCCCGATTGGGGATGCCATAAGCGGCTTTCACAAGAGCAACAATACTAAAAACGCCATGGCATCGAAAGGTTCGACCATCCGGATGTCCATTCCTAAAGTCAAGCCTACCAACATCGGGAAAGGACGACCGGATGACCGAACTTTTCGATCCCACGGCTTTTTTAGTATTGGGCAAACCAGTTGTTTTGAAGGCGTAACAGTCTCACTGGCTCCAGACGGTTGAGAGCAATTGAGACACTTTCGTGCGGTACTCAGCTAAAAAATGAAAATAAATTAACTCCGCACAGAGGCGCGTTGACAGAAAGAGCTGTGCAAATTTCATGACTCATCGCTCACAGTTTGTGAGAGATTTTCAGCATCATAGTTAAAATAACAGTGTTGAAGTATTAAAATTATATGAATTACTAGTTATTTTAGGTATAGCAGAATAATAATGGAAATAATTCCATAAATCCCCACAGGAAATGAATTATATAATGTTAAATTATTATATCTGCCACTAAATATGATGTTGGCACATCAAAAATGGCAACGTTAAGTTTGTTCAAGATTAAAAAATGTTAAGAGATAAAAAAAAATAATAATTTAATACAGCGCACGAGTTCCAACTGCATGCAGAGCTAGTGGGAAATTGTATAAGTTTTTCTACTCAGATGTAAAAAAAATTTGGTGATTACGGCCGTATCGCTTTGACGTGACGATATTATGTTATTAATTGTTTCTGTTACGTAATACATTACAAATTGACAGGACACCAAAAATTATAACTGTGTGGGTACCCCAGTGGAACCGATCCAGAGGCAGACCAAGGAAGAGATTTATTTATTTGTAAGAAACAAACAGCTTCTAATAAAAATACATATACAAAGGAAGTTTAACAAAAGGTAAGCCAACAAAGTTTCTTGTGCTAACAGTGGTTAAATACAGATTTTATTTATTTATGAAGGTAACAAGATAAAGAAAATAACAAAATAAGAAGGAAGGAGAGGAAGAGGAAGATAGGATCGGGACAGGAGATCCTCACGATACCTTTTATACTCGTACATCAATTTGTGGTCGTAAGTATTACTTCGGTTCGATATTTTGAAAGGGCTATTGAGAAGAATGTCGATATTATGAAATTGTGCATTATATTGCGCATAAATACGGGGAATTGGAGAATTTATCCTAAGATTGGTCCTGCATGCGGGCAAATGAAAAAAAAATCGGTTTGTCGGGTTGGTCTTGACGGTATGTGAATGTTTTTAAAATAAGAGATGAATAGACTGCGTGAGAGAGGATTGGAGCAGAACGGGGAGTACTGAGGACTGGAGGCGAATGAACAGAGACAAGAGACCGCAGCCAGTTGAGAGTATTTGAGGAGGCCAAATTCCACCTTGGGAAGCAGCACCACATGTATACTATACATTATGCACTTAAAATAATTACAGAAAATAATGATAGTGACGCATCCTCAACAGATTTTACATCATTGAGTCTATTACGATCATAGTCAATATAAATTCTGATATTATTTGCGAAGCAGATGATTTGAAAGGTTTAAAGTGCATGCACCTAGTACAAAATATTATTAACGGCTAACAAAGTGCGTTAAGAAAGAAAAAAAAATTACATTATGGCGTTGGCCAATATTTGTATATTGCTTCTAATATGTGTGATATTGCCGTCAATGGTGAGTAAATTATATTTACATAAACGCAGAAAGAAAAATAAATTATTTGTCAGAAATTATAAATGCCTGAACCTCAATGCGAAACAACGGAAGTTATTTATATGTATATGTAAGCAAAAATGAGTGTTTGCCAAGTGTAATTTCGTAATTACTCACTTGTTTTTAGCAAAATGACATTTTTGTAAATGGTACTGTCTTACCAAATAATGTATTTATATATTTATAAAAAATGCAAGTAGTTTCCCCAGAATAGCTTTATACATTCAGAGAAATTATTTATAAGTGCAAAAAATAAAAAAAATTATAAAAATTGTGAAAACATTTTTGAAGTTTTACTATATTTTCCATGCTCTTGTGGTGTTTATTAGGTAAAAGACGAGTATTCACTAGAAATATATTCATACTTGATGCAAAGCTCGAGACTCGTATGTGGATAATGGCGGCGAACTCTGATATCGGTGACAAGTTACAATTTTTTTTTTTCAGTTGGCGTAACAAACGAGAAACGAGACAATTTTAAAGATAGTATTATTCATTTGCCTATTGAATAACACTTATTTGAGTATTGTACGAACATACCTTAGGATTCAAAATCCCTTAAGAATGTGACAATTCCGAATCGGCGCAATAATGTGCATTGGCATTCAACGGAATAATGTGCGCGTGTTGGCGTTCCACAAGTTAAATGACTTAAGCCGTGTTTGCTTAATCTCCTTCCCTTCTCACTCCCTTCGGCCTTCTCAACTTTCCCCAATTGGGGATGCCATATGCTCACTGGCTCCGGACAGTTTTTTGTGCGGTACTCACATAAAAAAAAAATTGTCTCATATTGCAACTGGTAAGAGATTGTAGGTTTAGTCACTTGGGACAGTAGACTATCTATTGATTTGAGAGAGTTCCACTGGCTCTCTGCAGGTGGACCTCTTGTGTAATCATCATGTAAAAAAAACTTTAAAATATTTTATTTTATCCACAGTTGTCTCGAAAACTCCTGTCCCACTAGAAACAACAAGAGAAATTTAAAAGTCATTTAAAAAAAGTTTAATATTTTTTTTCTAATCCACAGCTATGTCTCGGAAACTCCCGTTTGATCAGGGACAGCAAGAGAAACGTTGGTACCGGCATCACGTCTAAAATTTTCAACCGAATAGCGAGATCTCCCGACGACAGTAGCGAAGAGCAAGACCGCTGGGGGGGATACGGGGGAAGAGACAGAGAAAGAGACAGACATCGCCATAACAATGGGAATAATTACTGGGAGAACCATCAGAATGGTTACCCACCTTATCCGAACTACCCCGACAACGTTAACCCATGGTACGTCTACCAACTGATGTTGAACCTGTACGGGAACCAACCGTTGTATCCGACGTATCCGACGTATCCAACATATCCGACGTATCCGACATATCTGACGACTACTCCGACGAGGGTCTCACCGCCTACATTAGCTCCGTTCCCGAGTTCAACGACGCTAAGCCCATTCACATTCCAAACTGTAACAACAGCTAGACCAACGTCAAGTAAGTATATCTAATATTATTATTAAATTTATAGATAATAGAAATATGGGAGATGGGCCATGAGCTATGATTAGTATGAAACTGGGCGCACTTTGACCCATACTACTACAAATCGTATCTGCGCATAACTTTCAGTGTATACATTCGAACCGATACGCACAATTCTACGAGTGTGTTATTCGAGTCCATTGTAATTATCACCCTACGATTTTCCAACATACGGATCAATTTATGATGATTTTTAGTGATAAAAATGCCAATTTCATGTAACAAGCATCAATTTTAACATAGGATTTATTTGTCTGTTTAAAAAATGATATGTGAAATTAATGCGCATATTTACATAGTTAATTGGCAGCCATTATTATGAGTGAATGGAACAGTTTTCACCGCAAATAATTCATAGCCAATTTGGACGAGCACCTGATAACTATAATTCAATGGACAATGATTTTGTGCCCATTTTGATGGTGTACAATTGTAGACACAAGTGGACAAAGGCTTAACTAACCATCACGCCGTTTCTCCATAGGCAGAGCGGATGGACCGCCAAACAACTCAGTCAACACTCTCCTTGCTTCATTCACATTCATACATCATCTCATCCATACCCTTCTGTTATTCCGACTCAAGTGTTTGATTCACTTGATCGTGCCATATCTTCTACTATTCACATTCGCGTAATACATATATTCTTCTGGCATTCCTTTCCTCGTTCATCCGCTCTACATGCCCAAACCATCTAAGCGCCCCCTTTCTTAATCTTACTCATTACGATTACATCAGCCTTGAATTATTTCTGAATCTCAACATTTTTCACACGGTCATACATGGTTTTATTAGACATACGTCTCAGGGATCTCATTTCCATAGCATTCAGTCTATTTTCATACTTTCTCTGCCAGTTCCATGGAACACTGCCATACATCTGCCGCTACGGACTAGTGCGGGCTGCGAACTAACGATGACGTACAAGTTTTTATGGGATGCGAAGTGGGATTCTGTAGGTTAGATAGAGTCCTGCAGACTGCACAATATCTCTGGCACCTTTGCGATGATGCCCGTAATTATGGTGCTGCACTAATTAATTTTATTTTAAAAAATTGTACCAATCGCCGAGACAATCACCCCGGGGTACAAAAGGGACGTGCCTCAATATTACTTTTAAAATGAAGACAAACATTCCCGGGTTACAAATAACCTGACAATATTTAAATTCTTCCTACTATCATCATTATTGCAATAAAATATTGTTTGAATAATTTAATACTACTCTACATCCATAAATACAAAAAACAAGAAATAACAACAAACATTAGAAACAATAGAGTTAAAAACACATCCAACAAGGAACCACAAATACAACATTTGGACAAAAAGCTTATTATATTACGGCACTAAACTCTACAACAAAATCCCACTCTCCCCAAAAATCACAACAACATTAATACTTTTACAAAGCTGGATACGTTACACAGGGAGATATGAAATAGAAAAGATATTAACACAGACTGACACAGAAACCACTCAACGGCACTTATGTATAACACAACTCACATTAGAATAACTTTTCAGCAATTCATCAAAATAAAATAATTTAATTTATCACGATGTAAAAGAAATCCTCAGCACGAGAAATCCCAGTGAGGATATCATTATTTCTCACATTTAAAAAAAAAAAGAAATAAAATAAAACATTGTTTTATTATCTATATGATGAAGGACTTTAGCAGAATAGTGAACCTGCGATGCCGCAGTTGACGCCCCGACACTTTGGATGATCAACAGATCTATACTTATATTGATTGAGCCCTCAAAATTAATAATATTTAATTTTCAGATCCGTTTCAGACATTACCATCAGACACGTTCAGATTTGGAGAATGAATCATCGTCGTTTTAAATTACGTGTGAACGGAGAAAACTGGGAACACAAATTGAATTGGAACATCAGTGGATTACCTCGGAGAAATCTAAAATCAACTGTCTATAATTGTATTTCTGCACTGTACTAATGATTCCTGAATGCATAAAACTATTTTAAAAAATGCGTTCTTTTTTTATTTTGAGATGTCGGGCGAGGAGTTTCATAGAACTTCAGAAACCAAAAAATTTATGCGCTAAAACAAGTAAGCAAATAGACGGTCCCAACGTAATGTGACGAATCTGCACTTTGTGAAGTTTACAGGAGAGTGAAAACAAAGTTAGATTCTACTTTCCACGACGCGGTAGCCTCCGTGGTCGAGTGGTCGCAATCCTTGGCTACGAATCCGGAGATGGCAGGTTCAAATCCCGGCAAGAAAATATTTATTAAAAACAATATATATTTGTGGCACGTTCCAGAATGGTAGATACTTTCAGTATGACCATGGTAAAATACCGCCATTCAGAATCGAAACGAAAATGGCTTTAGTCGTGTTTGGTGACCAGATCTTGAATAGCCAGGTACTTCCATACCTTCCTCTTCCCCATCTCCTTCCCTTCTCTCCTACCTTCAGTATTACAACATACCCAAATTGTTAATTCCATAGTCTCACTGGCTCCAGACGGTTGGGAGCAGTTGGCACTCTTGTGCAGTACTCACATAAAAACACCTACCTGTTCGAAACAAGGACATTACCGCTCTGCTATGGAGGTTATCGAATAAGAGAAGACGAGATTCTGAAGCTCACTCCGTCCAAGAAACGAATAATATTTATGCTGCTGACATCAAAATAATGTGAAAGTGTGATCCACTCTTCTTGTGCACCAAGTTTACAAATGACACTATTTTAAACGCCCCATTGTCCTTCATTAACCCTTTAGGTGCCACATATATTTTTTTAAATGCTGGAGATGTGTCCATAATCCATGAATATATATAATTTTTTTTATTTTGTTTACTCTTATTTTTAGACACATGTTTTCAATATGTGACGTAATTTTAGAACCGTGGGTAACAGTAGTGACGAATTTTATGGCTCGAGCTATATATGGTTCTGTGGCACTCAAGTACAATAATGTATCGGAACGATATATCGTTCGGTGGCACCTAAAGGGTTAACTCACACTAAAACGGTGACAAGGGTACTGATTTGTTCACTTAAATTGTTTGAATCTCGAGGAAAACTCAACTTTTTTTGGATCCTCAAAAAATATATACTATAATTGGATAGTTTAAAATAATAAAATTAAAATTCAGCAGATTCGACACCTTACGTTGAGACCGTCGTAACGTATGCGCACCTAGACCAAATGTTCCTAACCGGTCGACTGTGGAGCACAATTCGTTCAATCCCAATAATTACGATTGTGAATTATGGAAATAAATCACATTTTAAATTTACAACCATAGATGAAATAATGAATATCCTGGCCGTAGGGCAATTTGGTTTTGCTGAATTTGTGCTCGTCTGTTGACGAAGCGGTTTAGTGGTTAGTTAAAGTTTTGAAGAATAAAAATAAAGCAACAGAAAAAGTCTCATAAGATTCTTGTTAAGGGAAAAAGTAGATCCCGAACTCAAAAAGGTTGTGAATCCTTGACCTAGACTGTGCTGAAAAAATGCCTAACAGCGCGTATCTGTCGCAGCAAACTTTGATGTATCAACATAAAAGACAATGACTTGGGATATATCGTGAAACAAGGAAAGTTCATTGTAGGAATGCACGTCATTAATCCTTTCTTACCAGTTCTGACTGCTTTGACATCTCTCTAATTATTTCTATAGCTCCGTAAATATATTAAACACAAAGTTATAATTTTAGGTGTTCCTCACCAATATATATGTATGTGATAAAATGATTCAAATATGTAAGTATTTATCAAACGCAACAGAAAAACTTAGTTAATATATACGTATGTCTGCGTGCATTTGCAATTGCTAAAGGGTACAGTAGTGAGCGAGGGGGGTATGGGGTAACGCTCACTGTGCCACGATGCTCGTTCATTATGTATCATGAGTAATAACAATTTAATGAAAAAAGACAAACATTCCAGGGTTACAAATAACATGACAATATTTCAAAATCTCCTGCTACCATCACAAGCGGAAGATATTGTTTGTGTCATGATGGGGGACTTAGCCAGCCGAGGAATTGAACTCACAATGTCTGGGTGGAACACAGACGTGATTCCAACTCAACCCCACTGACCATTCAAAATACAACTTATATGCATTGTTTTACTTATGGACATACACGTAATATTAATAAAAAGATTTACATAAGTAATAAACCTTATATATTCATTTTTGTCCACTTAAAAATTACAAAATTTTAAATGTGTACCCCATACCCTGGGTGTATAGCACCGGAGCTCGAGGGATTTTCTGGCACCATACGGGAAGGGTTAAAAAAATCTTTTTTGAAACATTATTCTTTAACATTTAAGGTTTTTTAAAGATCACAAATGACCGAAGATTTGAAAATTAGATGGCCTAGAAATATCACAGATAATTTAATTAAATACTGCAAGTAGAACACACCTTGGTCTTTCGTTTAACAGGGCATTTTTTTGGTGAGTCTTTTTATAAGCCTAGAAAAAAACCAAGTATCAGACATAAAAAAAAATATATTTATAGTGCAAATTGTTCATTGTGACAAATTAAGTTTTTCAGAATAAACATTTTAATAATTATGCCTGAGTTTTACAAAATAAAACAAAACACGCATTTTGGTGATGTAATTTTTTTTTTGCATAAATTGAAACATGCGGCCGGTGTTAAGCGGGAAATTCAACCTTTTCGCCACCTGCATAAGGAGTGCGTGATTTCGTTCGAATTTTAGGAAGTGGATCATCTTAATATAAAATCCAAATATAAAAATCAAAAAATTATTTAGTTTCAATACGTTTATTATGCTCTTTTGAATATTTGGCAACCATAATTACACCAATTATTAAAAAATCGAACAATGTTTAGAATATTTACAGGGTAAAGGAAGAAAGGGAGGTTTAAATTTAATTTGATTATATTACAAAAGTCTTTATACCGGACGGGTCTTGTTGGACTCTCGCGTTCCTCTCACCACGAAGCGCTACTGTGAAATGGTTAACAAATACCCTCCGCTCAGTATTTACAATGCCCTACCAGACACTAACCCCGGTCCTCATTTCCCCTCGCCTGGCAAGGCTGTTCAGTGTCTGCGATTGGTCAACGCTCGGGCCAATACGAGCTCCTCTGATTTTTGATCGACGCTGAGACATCAGCATAACTGTTTCGTACAACATTTAGGTTGAATTTAACGGAGTTCGGCCGATAAAATAAAATAATAAATATCGCAGAAAGATAGGCTGGACTCCCCTATAGTATTAAAAACTAATAATTTAAAATATATGTTTAGATGTAAGAATTATATGTAAGAATTCCCCGATTATAACTAGGACTGGGACCCCATATTCTTTCTTGTTTTCATAATAACTAAATAAATAAATATGATAGAGAGAGGCAGTTTGGGTTGAGAGGAAGAATACAAGACTGCCAATATAATGTAGAATGTAAAGATTTTCCGAGGATTGAGCTTGGATACCCGACTACAGCAGAATTTACAAAAGTCGAGATTGTTTCCTCGCAAGAAATAATACTTGGAAATCCAGAACGAGCCCGACGCCCTAGACATCACGTATACAATAACGACTTGACCAGCACCCTATTTTTATAGTCTATGGACCGGACCCTGAAGTGTCTGGAACAGTCTTAAAATAATAATGTAGAGGAAGAACAATATAATGAAACCATTGTAAATTTACATATAAATAGCAATCATTATTAATCAAAAACTCCCTTTCTCTTCTGGAACTTCCCGCTTTTCCCTAAACATGGCTACACTGTCCTATTGTACACAAAAATTGGAACACATTTGAATAAAGAAAATCTACTAACCTATCCCATTTTTTAATGTCATCAAGGTTGCCAGTAAGTTTAATTGTAAGTAGGCATCGTGAATTTTTTTTTTAATGGTTGGTAGCTGTTCTGATGTGTTTACACCAGTATGGAAAATCCAGATTATTTATAGCAGAACAATAATTGAAATACTGACAAAAATCCCCACAGGAAATGCATTGTATTATAATATATTAAACGCCATTATTTCTGACTCAAAATAAAATGGGGTTAGCCCATCAAAAATGACCGTGTTGCCTTTGTCAAATTATTTAGTTTACTCCATATTATAAGATCATAGAATGTTAGAGGTTTAAAAACCTCTATCAATTATATAAAGGTTTTATATAGTTCGATGAAATTCAAGAAATGATAAAATTTGTCACACAAAAACAGTTCACAAAAATCTAGCATTACGATGACTCGGGACCAATCAATTCAAAACTTGGGTTACCTATTCAAAGTGTCACTATCTAGCTAACTGGGCGACTGCTCTAACCGCCGAGTTATATTGTCGCGTTATATTATATTATTATTTATTTACTATTATTTATTTGTGTATTAGTGCACATCATGTATGCACTTCAAACACCTTGACAAATATCACTGAGAAACAACCTTTTGTCTTGCTTACGCAATTACTTATTGTTACTAGTGAGAAAGGGATAACAAGTACATATCGTCCACTTAGAGGTAAAACTCATCAAGTCCCATACTAGCTGTATGAAACATAGTGAATTTTACCTCTAATGGGACGATATCTACATTCGAAAATATAATAATTGATAAGTTTTACCTCCGATAGGACGATATATACATTCGAAAATATAATAATCGATAAGTTTTACCTCTAACAGGATGATATCTACATTTTAAAATATAATAATCATAGTTTTACCTCTAATGGGACGATATCTACATTCGAAAATATAATAATCGATAAGTTTTACCTCTAATGGGACGATATCTACATTTGAAAATATAATAATCGATAAGTTTTACCTCTAATGGGACGATATCTACATTTTAAAATATAATAATCGTAGTTTTACCTCTAATGGGACGATATCTACATTCGAAAATATAATAATCGATAAGTTTTACCTCTAATGGGACGATATCTACATTTAAAATTATAGTAATCGTAGTTTTACCTCTAATGGGACGATATCTACATTTGAAAATATAATAATCGATAAGTTTTACCTCTAATAGGACGATATCTACATTTTAAAATATAATAATCGTAGTTTTACCTCTAATGGGACGATATCTACATTCGAAAATATAATAATCAATAAGTTTTACCTCTAATGGGACGATATCTACATTTGAAAATATAATAATCGATAAGTTTTACCTCTAATGGGACGATATCTACATTTTAAAATATAATAATCGTAGTTTTACCTCTAATGGGACGATATCTACATTAGAAAATATAATATTCGATAAGTTTTTTTCTCTAATGGGACGATATCTACATTCGAAAATATAATAATGGATAATTTTTACATTGATTCCGAAAGGCTTCCAGTGCATTTTCTTTATTATATTAACATGTTTAAAATATACTGTATGCAAACAATGCATCTGTGTGAGTACTGTGTTCACGTCGCAATACTTAACGATATAAAACATTCATCTTAACAGTAGTAACTGAAAAACGAATTTTTCAAAAAAATCCCCCCCTCCCCCTCTCCGCAGAGTGTGTTCCACCCCTTTAATTTGGGCGGACTCTGCAGATCTTCAATTCTAAAATGAATGCCAAAATGAATGTATCACCAAAGTTTCATGAATGTAGCAATTTTGTCATTTATAAAATGTTATTTTACCTGTACTATGATGACAACTGTTGGCCATTAGAGAAAAAAAAAACAACTTTGTGAGCTATTATTAACTACTCACGTAGCAACAGGAACTCTAAAGAGATACTTTTCATCCTTATTTAAACTTTTTTTCATAATATTACTTTTTATATTCATATTGGGTATATATTGATATACTCGTACGTATATCCGGTATTTTGATATTTATATAAATATTAGCAGTAAACTTGCTGAAGTACCCGGCGTTATGAATGGTTAGGAGTAAAGTTTTGAGGTTGTGATATGTACCCATACCTGTACTCCTACTCCTGTCCCTACCCCTACTCCTACCCATACCCCTACCCCTACCCCTACCCCTACCCAGGAATTTTCCGCTTATATTGAACATCAAGTATGTGAAATTTAATCAAAAAGTAAAAAAAATAGCAAAATTCTGCTTTAAGGAGTAGGAAAGGGGGAAGGGCGCGATTTTTCGAAAACTCTTTTGCTTGGAATAAAATTGTAGATTTGTATACAAAACAAACGTCCGCCCGCGACATTCTTCTTTATATAATAGAGAAGACAAGATAGATAGAAAGATAAAGGATAAAAGAAGATAGAAGGTCACAATATTTTCAAACTCTGCTATATAAATACCACATTCTCCATACATTCTACATCATTGAGGTATAGTAACCTCAAATGGTCAAACCTTATATAAATTCTGATACTTGAAAAGGTAGAAGGTTTGAAAAGTTAAAAGTGTATGCAGCTAGTGTTAATAATATAATTAAAATTGACAACAAACATAAAGTGCATTCAGAAATAACACGCATTACATAATGGCGTTTGTAAATATCTGGATATTGCTTCTACTTTGCGCAATATTACCATCGATGGTGAGTAAATTACGTTTTCTATGCATTCTTTTATTCACAGAATGCAGAAAAATATATTAAAAAAAAAAAAAAAACTAGTTAGAGTTATTAGTGTAATTTTTAGAAAATTAAAAAAGGTGATTTTTAGAGAATCGTAGGCAAAAAAAAACTATATTTTCTTGAATAGGTACTTCCTACATAGTAGTAAAACAGTTGTGTTATAAGAAATACTGTAACTTGCTTGATTTTTTTTCCTTCTCTTTCTATATCTCATATTTTGTTTATTAAATTGATCTTATTAGACATGTTGTAACATGGTTTTTTTTCATCTTCTATTTCTATATTTTATATTATGCTTTCTGTTCTATTTCCCTTATTCCCTTTTATTATTTAGCATCTCTACCAAGTGATAACTGATAACTAAACCAAAAACAATGCATCTTGTCAACGTGTTAAATTGGATTATTAACACTTACGCACTTCCTAATGCTAATTTTATAAATGTGATCTTGTTAATTTATACTCGGTAAATGTTCCGAGACAATAAATCAATAAAATATGAAAGTACTGAAGAAAACTGTCGTAACACATTGTTTGCAGGAGACGCTTAAACGCGTATTTTTCATACTGTTGGTAAAGATGGGTGCATGTATTTTTTTGTTAAATTATCTTTTTACTTATCTACAATTCAAAAACTTGTTACTCTTTATTCTTTCTCTACAATATCAATAATGTCATATTTTTCCATCTTAGGACACTAAAAAGTAATGAACTGCTACCGAGGATGGAACGCCTCACAAATCTATCTTGACAGAGACACTTCTTGCTTCATTCGCATTCATACATCATCTCTCATAAAATTATTTTCTGTTATGCTGACTCTTAGCATGGATTCAAGTATGTGAATAAAATAATCTCGCCATGTTTTCCTGGGATGTTCCCGACCTCTAATTTCATCCACTTATGCGTCATATATACTTTTTACACTTCTTTATTCATTCATCCTCTCTGGCTTTTTCAGATGTAAAAATATATCAAATATGAAATTACCGGACACCAAACACTATCCCCATTTCAATTAGCAATACATACAATACATATATGTTCATCTCTTTGCAAACAATTTGCAAAATTTTACTGCAATTTGGATTTGGAACAAGTTCCATAGTCCTGTCCAACAAGACCTCAATAGCTCTAGGGGTGGTGATTACATAACAAAAGCTGAACATATTTTTCTAATCCACAGCAATGTCTCAAATACTCCCGTCTAAAGAGAGACTTCAACGTCGCCATCATGTCCAAAAACATGATGAGAAAGGTCAGGTCCCCTCAACGTAGCGGGGGGGGCAACGAGGACCCCTGGTGGGGCTGGGGAGACGGCTGGGGGGGAGGTTGGGCCGGCGGCTGGGGGGGACACGACAAAAACAACAATAACAACAACCCAAACACCCAAGACGACTACTGGGAGGTCCATCAGGGTGGCTTCCCAACCAACTTCCCAACCAACTACTACCCGTGGTACGTCTACCAGTTCCTGATGAACAACTTAGAAAATGCGGCAAGTTCGATACCGCTACTGCCGACTTCTCCGACAAGGGTCGTGCCGAAACCGCCGGTTTCTCCAACAAGGGCTGGTCCGATGACTTTCGCCCCATTTGTGACCACGATGCCGCCACCTCCGCTGATTTCGCTTCCGACGGCCGTATTCACGATGAATGGAAATTCACCAGCGACATCCCCGACTCTACCAACAACGAGACCGCTAACCCTGATAACGAGTAAGATATTTATATTCTGATATTAATTTTAAACACCAAATCAGAGCACAGAACTTGCTCTTCACTATGACTGGAATATTCCTGTGTTATGGCAGAAGAATATAAGTTATGTACAGGAGAGTTAGTTACTTACATACTTATAAATTAAAATACTTAATGAAGATTAGAAAAAAAAACCCGCAACTATTTTATATCTATAAATGCCCAACTTCTAGTTAGAGTGATAAGAACCTTGATTCCAGGTCGAGAAGTCGCAGGTTCAATACCTGACAAACAATGTATCGGCTTGTTTTATCGTGTAAATAATCTATACTCGCGAGCATATCTCACCTTACCTTTATCGGCATAGGATACTAAATATGTCGAACAGAAGAAAGTTACATCAAATGAACAATTTGATGAATTCGAAGGTTCCTACCTAAATACACCCCAAAGAGACCATTTGCTTGTTCTCCCCAGAAATCAAACCGATATATTTGAGGGTAATTACAGCTCAATAAAACTTTGGGAAGAAATAACACTGTTTATTCGAAGGTTGACATCGCTGCAGTGCTTCAAGAAGTTCTGCAGCGAATGGTCGCTGACTCCACAGTCAGCCGGGCAACATAATTGATAAATGTCGACCGATCAGTGGCTGAGTTGGCATCGCGTTTGGGTCTCATCCAGGCGTTGTGAGTTCAATTCCTTGGCTGGCTAAGTCCTCCATTACGACACAAGCAACATCTTCCGCTTACTGTGATGGTAGTAGGAGATTTTCAAATATTGTCAGGTTATTCGTAACCCGGGAATATTTGTCTTTCTTTTAAAAAAAATAAAATAATAATAATAAAATAAATGGATGTTCGTGATTTTTTTTTTATATTTCATTTCAATTTATTTTATTTCATTCAAGTGTAGAGATTTTATGTAACTTTAAGATCATTTACTTTTTATAGCCACTGCTGAAAACCAGCTGCACTCCGGGCTCCGGAATGTATAGCTGAGCAGTGACCTTTTTGTCAATTACTAAAACTAAATTATACATTAAAATAAAATATGTAAAATAAGTCATTGACAAATAAACATTTTTATTATTATTATTATTAAGTATACCAAATAACAATAATTTAATGATCATGTCCTAATTCCATGTCCATTTTGAAGGCTCAATTTTCAATACATATACTCAGCTGGCAACACAACATCTTACAGTTGTCTCTACAACTACTATGTACATATTGGTAATAATTAAAAATATTGAAAATGGAAAACAATTTTTTTAAAACAAACAGAGTGGAGGTAATAAAAAAGCATCACAAAATATTATAATGAAACTAATAAATGTTTTTTTTAAGTGAGTGGCATAGCCAGTGGCGCACCCAGAAATTGATCAGGGGTGGTGATACCGGGGGGTCTGAAGGGTATGGAATACCCACCCAAAATATACAAAAAATACTCTCAGATAGAAGACTTGTTTCTGACCTAACTTTTATTTTCAAAAATGTTAATGGTTTTATAGACAGCCCTGATATTTTCAGCTTAATTAAATTTAATATTCCAACTAGAACTACTCGATCTAAAATTTTATTCAATTGTACCAATGATTTCAGGAATGAGTCATTCGAAAATTCTCTATTACCTAGACTCCACGCAGAAGATAATACATTTTCAGACATAGTAGATATGCTCAACTGCTCGGAATACAAATACAAACAGATTATTGTATACATCCTTAACAATTATTAATATATGTGTCTAGAGTATAAGTATCAGTGAATTTGGGGTATGTTTTGAATATTCGCCTCTGTAGCTAATTACTTGGAATGGTACTTAGTTCGTTATTTTTAAATTATCTGCGGGCATATTTTTTATCCCTCGCCTTTGTGGTTAACTGAACAACCTTATTAACATAAAAAAAATAAAAACAAGAAACAAATTGAAAGGTCCGTACTTGGTTTTGTAATATTGTGTAGTTTTGTGCTACGGACGTGAGAACCAAAGGATAGCAGGGTCTAAACAAATCAATAATGATACATTTTTTTTTGAAATATTTTCGGTTACATTTTTTTTTAATAAACATACGCTACTTTAAGATAATTTGAAAATGAACATAAAGGTGCAGAACATGCATTAATTAGTTTCAAGAAAAAACTATACTTATGTCAATGTACACAGACACCGTACATTGACGTATCTGTATTATCACAGATTTATTTCTTTGAATTATTTTTTTTTTTTTATATGAATACCGCCCAAAAGTCCCAATTCCTCCGAACCATCTGGAGCAAGTGAGACCATGGCATCCCCAATTGGGGAATGTTGTGAGGCTGAAGGTATTGGAGAGGAAGAGGAAGGTTGGTAAATACCTGGCTATTCAGATCTGGTCACCAAAAACGGCTAAAAGCCATTTCAAGCAACGTTTCAATTCTGAATGGTGGTCTATCACCCGGGCGATACTGAGAGTATCTTCCACTCTGGAACGTACGCAAATATACTGTTCATAATTTTTAAATGAATTAATTGTGAAACAGCACAATTTAATTAAATAAAATTTACTAGCGCACGCCGGGATTTGAACCCACGTCCTTCGGATTCATACTCGAGAGCCTAACCCCTGGACCATGGAGGTCGTCAATGTTACCTTTTTTGGCCAGGGGGGGTGTTTCAGCACCCAAAGCACCCTCCTTGAGTGTGCCACTGGGCATAGCGATACCCCAAGGCATTGGGTTCCCACCCAGGCGTCACGGGTTCATACTTTGGATAATGAATTAATTAAATATTTAATTTTCAGGTATGGCACCGATGACAACACCTTCAGACGTGATAAAATTTGGAGACTAATTTTCGGTAATTTTAAATTACACACAAACAAATAAAAGGGTTTGAAACGTGGTAATAAAATATAAAAGAAATGTTTTAAAACTCTATTTCTACACTGAATAATTCAACCTCTAATACATAATTATATTATGATAAAAATATTATTTTGTTGTGTTTAATCTATTATATAAAGAAGAATGTCCTGAGCGGGCGGTGTTTGTTGGTTTTGTGTACAAATCTAGTTTTATTCCGAGCGTAATGAAATTTTGCGCAACCTTCGAAACAAAGGGAAGGTCACCGTGTACATAAGAATTTTTAAAAAACTACCCCCTTTCCCGCCCCTTAAAGGAGAAGGTTATGCCCCTTTGGTACTACTCGATGAAATTTTGGACACTTACTGTTAGTAGTGGTAGTGGTAGGGGTAGGGGTAGGGGTAGTGGTAGGAGTAGAGGTAGAAGTAGGAGTAGGGGTAGGGGTAGGGGAAATACATCACAACCTCAAAACTTTCCTCCAAACCATTCATAACGCCGGGTACTTAAACCGGGTAAATTAAGATAATAAATAGATATCAAAGAAAATCATTACTAATGTACGAGTATACTTGTTTGCAGTTACTAGGAATATGTATATAATGATGATTACTGTCAACAAAATGAAGGTCTAGCTAGCAATTAGGTGACTATTGAATTCTGTACAGTTTAATATGTATAATTTGTGAAATACCCACATTAACATTTATTGCAATACAATCAAAATTAATATGTAATATCCTTCTTAATGCTTTGTTGACATTGGAGGTCAAAAACATTCCCAGGGTCTTTTTATAGTAAACTTTAGTCTAAAACTAGCCCAGTTAGTAGCCGAGTAGACAAATGCATCGGGCTCTCACTCAGCCAGCTACGTAGAATAAAGAAAAACACAAAAATACGATATGGGCGTGTTTCGTGATACAAAAGTCTGGCCATTCGGGGCTTAAATTACAAATGCAAAAAAATTATTTCTTGAATTATACGTTATATGTGAATTAGTGGTGGGCGAAGCGGCTCGATGATCCGGATCACTCACTACAGGTTCGCTGATCCAGCTCGATTGAACGACAGTTCGCATCTCCCCGCACCATGCCCTCTCCCTCGCTCCCTTGGCCCTCCTAATGACGTCCTTAAGACGCTCTTACATGATACTTTTTTCGTCCAGTTTTCATGTGGATTGTCTTTACAGAGAGCTGATTTAGTGATCCGGCTCACTAAACCGAGCCGCTTCGACCACCGCTAATGTGAATGATCTACATAGCACCCTTATTATTATTATAATTACAGCAATTGAAAGAGGAGGTCCAAAAATTTTAAATCCCACTGCTAGATTGCTCATAGTAACGCAAACGACCGCTAGAGTTCTCGCACTGCAAAGCAGCCATTTTGTGTCAGTTGTGAGTAAAATGGCTATTATGCAGCGCAAGGTTTTATGAGTTCTGTAAAACTGAGTCGGCATCTGTAGTGCAGCGTACCTTTCATCTCCATTTTAACATTAAACCTCCAACTAGAAAGAGCCTTTGTCATTGGTATCACCAATTTGAGCAGTTAGAGCAGTTAGCAATTTGCATGTCTCTGTAAAGGAAAAAGCCGACCAAAAGGGCCGAAGGCGTGTCAGAGGAGAACGTGCAAAACTGATTGAGTACATCATTTTGAATAACCCCGTACAATGCAGTCAGTGTAAGAGAGACAGGGCGTTGTATTTTCATTGGCGTTTTCGGGGCTAGAACCAAAGATTATTAATATTAAGTCAGTGGCTGCACCGGTTTTCATTCAAAACTACATTTGAAAAATGGCATTTCTAGTGTATACTGTATTCTATGGTCAACTAAGTCCTCTATCATTGCACAAGCGATATTTTCTGCTTATAATGATGATAGTAGGAAGATTTTAAATATTGTCGTAACCTGGCAATGTTTAGACAAAAAATAAAGACGATAACCATAAAGATACTAAACAGTTTGGGTCTAAACCTGTCGGCAGTTCTCTAATGAACGGCTGTGTAGAGAACTCCCAAAGAAAAACTACAGCGAACAAGACTGACTTGGATTATAATATTACTAGTTTGCACAGCGCATCACAACTCCATAGTATTTGCCAGTACAAATTCCTAAGCAGCATGCCAGGACTCCATAGTAAAAATATACGCCAATAGGAACACAGCGTGATCCGAATCCCGGAACGCACATATGGACCTAAAAAACCTATGGGATATTTCATACAGCATAAATTCGGTTTCGAACGGTGCCGGAACGTGCGTCAGAGTTGAAATTCACAGTGCGCAGTGATAGGAAAAACATATATTTATTTTTTTTTTTCTATTTCATTGTGTCGATCTTTATAATGACAAAAAACAATTAATTTTATATGCAATACCCATCTTTCCAAGCAAACTTTTGAAATGAAGTGCTCCATAATATATAATATTCTATGAAGAAGAAAATCTGCTCATACAAAGCCGATTGTCTATATCCTTTTTTATATCGCTTTAATGTTGAACTCCCAATGATTTAAACCACAAATATACCAGACAACTACTCAATATGAATAGAAATTCATTGAGGGAGCTTGTAAGACTATCAACAGAAAACTGCCACCTCGGGAGATACAGCAGCTGTTGAGAGAGTAAAACAAATACTAATATGTAGCTGTATAAAACGTGAAGAGGATGAGGATACTCAAATTCAACCACGGTGCCAATGTTCTGTCTTGATAGGAAGGAAGGAAGCTCAGACACCTAGGATGCCACGTTGTGGAATCAGGACACATTACCAGATTCTCATTGAGAACCCTGGTGAACTTCATTAAAGGGACTGAGGACTATCAAGGGAATACGGTAAAACATGGGAGATATCAATAGACCTACGGCCTTAGTGTTTACTAGTACTGGTTGTTAACAACGATTCAAAATAACGCCAACAACTGCTATCGTATCTATCGATCAAAAGACCATTCCAAATTACGAATAATATCATGAAGTGTAAACTGTTACAGATTTGTTTATTTAATTGGTACCAATACTGCTAAAAACAATAGTGCATATGCATTGCAATAGATAATATTTATATTATCAAAAAATTAGATAAGATATGTAATTTCTTCAAAAGATTGGTATTCACTTTGTGGCGTCATTATTAATAAATGAATTAAAAATTATTTTGTAATCACCACTTTATTAATATACACATATCAACATGTTTCGAAAGCGATGCTTTCCTCAACAGGAATATACAGAATACATGTATATTATATGTATTCTGTATATTCCTGATGAGGAAAGCATCGTTTTCGAAACATGTTGATACGTATATATTAATAAAGTGGTGATTACAAAGTAATTTTTAATTCATTTACAGATAACATTTGTATTTATTTTAAACTAGTGTTCACAGGAGCTATGCAGAGACTGCCTCCTTATCAACAAATTAATTTCGTTAAATACACTTTGGGAATTGGTTCTATAAGAAGTGAATAGTATTTACAATTAGCAAGTGTGCACACCTTGCATAATGTACTCAACAAGATAACAGTGTACAGTTTTGAACATGAGATAAGATAAAAAGATGTTGATAACAGCGAAAGCTGAGAAATGATGAGAGATATTGTCAGAATGAAGAAGTTTACCACTGCTGATAGCTCCTCTGTGACCTCGTCCACTTTCTCATAACAACGGCATGCAACCAAAAAGAACCAGTTTTAAAAATGTATCAACAAAATGTCCAAACGCTCCGAACCAATTCACGCCACTAGATAAGGCAGTGAAAGTGACAACTAATTCAGAAACATCGACTAAAAATTTATTATAATATAAGCACATAAATTTGTTTCAAACCACTTCAATTTAACATAATGATCAACCGATTTCGAAAGTACCCTTCCTTCGTCAGGACCATATTAAAACTAATCTAAGATACAAAATAATGACAGACATACATGAATATTTAAGTGTTGAAGTGGGAGCCAACCAAAGGGGAAGGGGTAATTAGGGTTTTTTTGGAGGAACCGAGCAGTTCACTGGAGAATATCTAGAAGAGGACTATACGATAAATTTACTTGGTTATTCGATATACCAGAAATAATATTTAAGGATTTTATAATTTCAAGTGCTTCTAAATTATCTAATTTTTTGCCTTTATTATTACAGTGAAGAATTTGAACCCCTGTATCTTTATTAAAAATATGACCAGTTGAAATGAGATGGTCGGCAAACTCTGAAAATATGTTGTTATTTAAACAAGTGTTCAGTGATTCTGATGTTTACATTACGGGATATCTTACCAATGTAGAACAAAGGACAGTAATTGCAACACAGTTTATAAATGCCTGAGTGGCTTAATTGATCCTAAGTGTTTTTTTGAATATATTTTATTTTTAGTATTTAGTAAAAATGAAGTGTTTGAAAATGGCTTTAAACAACATAACAACAGTCATAATAATAATAAACTAAAATAGTTGCAGAACTTAATAATAACAAAGGATATATGTAGATCTAACAGATAGAGTACAGAGACAATTCACAAAAATCTCAAGAGTTTGGAAAGACCCACACTATGAAGATAGACTCAAGGCAGTGCCGGATCTGCCATACGTTCATACTGTCCAAAAATCATAGGCGCAATCTCTGAAGAGGCACTGAAATTATTCCCTAAAACGTTAATATTACCTATAATATCCCATAATATGGAAAAATTGTGTCTTATATTGTGCTGGAAACATTACAACTCGTCTCTAGGTTTCTAGGGCGCCGATGTGTGCACTGAACGATCATCAAAAAATCTATGAAAAAAGTTTTTGCCACGGAATTTTTTTTTACGAATTGCATAATAATTGGTTGAGCGTAGAGCCTGTTTTTCTAAGAACATTTTCATGTGCTTAGGGCCCTATGCGCCGCGTTGCACAACCAATAACCAATCGGGAGTCCAGACTTTTATTCCCAGCGTTCAAAATAGTTCAAATGGCACAGTTAGAGATTGTCAATATTCCTGTTTCTATTGAATTGTCCCGGTGACTTTGCAGTCACTGAATCGCAAATTGTTATTTTTCAGAGAAACCAAATGGTTGTTTTTTTAATCATTCGTAACTTATGTAATCTTAAGTCTCCGTACATCGGAAATTGGTTAAAAAAAGCAGATAAAATTTTAATAGGTAACCGGAATTGCAATGACCTGTTAGAGATAATTTGATTTGAATACAAATATTTTTGTTTTAGCACCACTTTATTGAATGCATAAACTAGCCGGTTTCGGTTTTATTAACTTTCTTCAGGGTTCCATAAATAAAATACTTTAAACAAAATTGTGCTTACAGTAAGTTATTATATGAAAATTTTTGTGAAGTTGTGAAGTCCCAGCGGTCTCATATGTATCACAAGGTAGGCTTTCTGAAATTCTATTGTCGTTTTTTTGCAATAATTGCTTTGATAAATCAAGTCAGCCTTGACATTTATTTCCAAAAAATATTATTGTAGCATAATAATGACACTGTATGGCGTAGCAACTGTGGGTCAGTGGCAGAATACTCGCATGTCATGCGGGCTGCCCGGGTTCGATTCCCGCCCAATGCACTATTTTCTATTGTGTTTATCTTGTTTTATTTTTTTTAATTACATTTTTTTCTTGAATGGGGGGGGCACAATCGGTACTTACTGCACAGGGCGCGTGATATCGTGGAACCTTGGGGTGACTTGATTGAGACTTTTAAAATTACATCTGGAGATTATAGTTGCCCCCGTATTCAAGAAATTTTCACCACCAACACAAATATAAATCTCCATGGACAAAACACCTCTTGCATTCAATCCTAGGAAACACTTCCTTGCACATAGAGTAAGTAGAAGCATGTCATCAATGCTACAATAAATCAATTTAAAGCTCCATTGGATTCTCATCTGGAGAGAAGAAAGGATTGATTTATTGTGAAATTAAATATGAGCGCATCAGCAGAATGATGCCTAAACATTCACTAAAAATAATAATAAAGTAAATTTGATTTACTTATGTATAATGTATTAAGCTTATTTGTTTGTAATGTATGCATAAGGAATTTAAAACTAAAAATTATTTTAAATAATGTAAGATTAACACAAATTAATTTGTGACAGATGGATTAATGCAAATGACTATTCATTATTAAATTTTATAAAATGCCAACTCATTAATTGAAAGCAGATTTGTTATCTTTTTTAACACATACTTACCTAATCGATTATCAATCAACTATTACATATCATTGCATAATTGTAAACAAGTACATGTATATCCATAATACTGTGAATTAATAAATTGGGAATTAAAAATAGAGACATAAAAATAATCAACATAAGAATTTACAGCAGACCTCAAGTAAGTAACTCATTATATGGGGCGCGCCATAAGTGTTTGCACTTTTGATATCGGTCAGCAGCACTCAAAAGCTCGGTTCTTGGAATTTTTGTCGCCATGAATCGCTTTACGATGTAACAACGTGCTTTCTGTGAAAACAGTTTTATAAACAACGATTCCTATAGGATTGTTCGGTGCCTGTGTCATGCTTATTTCTGATAACACAGTTTAAATCAGTGTCCCAATGTAAATTTAATTAAATGGTTGATCAAGAAGCTCGAGGAGACCGGTTCAATCTTAAATGAGAAAAAAAAACAGGATGGCCACGAGCAAGAAGAGCGAAGAGAATGTCATGCAAGTTAACACGTCTGTACAAACAGGTTGTGGCTTGTCGATGCGGAAGCGTTAGACTGCTTTGACGATGTGCTAATCAACTTTGTGTTGGAAAATGAATTGGATTTATAACAGGACTTGGATGCAGAAAAATAGGGGAATCTGCTATACATACAATCTGACTATACCGCTGGAGAAGGACATGTTCCCTAACAAACTGATATAGCGAAAAGGCGAAATCCCATGACTCTCCCACAGCTGAGACTTGACACCCCCTGTTCTTTCTAAAAATGCGATATTACTTTACAAAATAATTTTGTCGCACAAAAATAAGATTTTCCCAACAATTGTAGGATGAATAAAATAAGATACATTAACATCTGGAATGGATATTATGAACAGTGTCTCACCGCCCGTTACTATGTTACTATGTTTATAATTATAATTATTTGATATGGTTCATTTTAATGGTTTTGCACTAGATATATTTCTACGTAGTAATTGTTAATTATGTTCCAGTTTACAGTATTATTGACAAAATGTATCACGCATTTCTACTATGTCTCATATTTGATAAGAACCTTTGTGTGCCTTTTTATAAAATCATCGTGCACGTGTGTCCCGTACCCAATCAAGGTTAAAATCATTGACAAGGACATAAAATCCTTAGTTGACGCAGATGGGTTATTGAACTCGATAGATAAAACACTTATTTGATGATACTGAATATGCTTCTTTGATAAATACATTCGGTGCTCCAATGAGGCTGTAACCTCTTGCTTTTATAATAAGTTGATGTGACACTGATGACTGCTATTGCTGATAGTGAGGAACTTTGGAGATAATATTAACAACTCTCAAAATGAAACCGAAAAGACACAGAAAAGAAAAATATATGGGTAGCAACTGGGACTCGGACCCAGGACCTCATGGTCTATCCGGAATCTTGCACTCTAATCCACTAAGGTACAGCTACCCCCATACGTCCTGTCATTTTTATCGGTATCATACTTCGATTTCTAAGAACTGTTAAAAACATATTTAATTAATTCCTACATATTTTTGGCTACTACCTTTTTATCATGACTACAAGATTCTACCAGAATTTATTTGTAATCTTTAGATAGTGTCTCGGATATACCTATCCGATTTTTATTTATATGAGACATCTGTTGACTTTTTTATATTAACAGTTCTTAGAGTGGATTAGAGCGCAAGGTCCCGGATAGACCATGAGGTCCTGCTTCCAAGTCCCAGTTGAGACCTATATATTTTTATTTAGTGTGTCTTTTCGGTTTATGGTTTCATTTTGAGAGTTATTAATATTATTTATCTTCAATGATTAAAAACACATTACAACGAGGTTTAAAAGCTTCAACAAGTTAATCCAAAATTGAAAAAATATTAAGCCTTAAAAATATAATAATAAGGGTATTTTTTTTAGAGGTATACAAATTCAAAATGAAAAAAAAAAAACATTAAAATAATGTTAATGTCTATGAAATTGGCTTTATTTAATAGGTAATTTTATGCCATTATAGTTTAAATATGATTTCGGGCATATGAGTGCCACGGCTAGCTCGAATGACGCGCAATCATGAAGTCCAATTTTCGAGAAGTTTATCGAGCAACCGGGGCCGTATATCGGCAATAACACGGCGAATATTGAGTTCCAAATGGTCCAACGTCTCTGGTTTATCAGCATAGACTAGTGACTTCACATACCCTCAAAGAAAGTAATCTAATGGTGTGAGATCACACGATTGTGGAGGCCAGTTCACAGGTATTTAAAAAGGTGTTTAAAAACCAAATCCCTAAAAAAACACCCTATATTATGGCTTAATGAATTATAATTACAAACTACTGATTACTGCTTGGTTTCATCATATTCATTTCATAATATCTGATAAGATTTAAGCATCGAGTGTACCTTATCTGAAATGACAGGCTGTTAACAGTATCGCCTTAAAGTAATAAATAATACTCCTGGACTAATCGTTAAATATTAATAACATCACGCTAGCACATAGCTTTACGACCGTTTTTTATGCAGTTTTCTATTTAACGGCCTGAAATTAATGCAAAATATTGCATAACATCTAATTTAATCGCAATGATATATCACCCTCCCCTCATGATACATATAATTTGTTTAAATAATTTTTAACTAATATACGTAAATTTTAATTTTACAATGGGTATTCCTAGAGAATGCACAGACTATGATTATCTACTTTATTCATTAAACTTAGAAACATTATCTGAACGTAGAATTATTTGCGATTTAACACGTTTATTTAAGATTGTTAATTCAATGTTTTATACGCCCGAACTGCTATATTTGATTGCTTTTCATGTACCTGGTAGGACAGTACAGTACCTACCATTTTATTGTGACAATTCAACTTCAGCGTCGCAATATTATTCCCCTATGCGACGAATTCAACATCTGGGGAACAAATACTTGGATGTTGTTGACATATTTGGCACATCAATGTTACCAGTATAAGCATGCATTAGTATGGTTATTTCATCGAGCAGAGCTAGCTTTGGATAAAAGTGTCAATTATGTTGTTTCTTTATATGTTATCTATTACAATACATACATACCTTTTCAATATCATTTGTAAATGTCCGTGTAAAAGCCTGTAATGGGCGTAAATAAATAAATAAACATCCATCTTTTTTTTACAGTTGCTTACGTTATCTAAGAGAACATTCATATTACAGCGTACGTAAGCATAACATATCCGCGCATGCACGGACCAGCACCGTCCTAGATTGTTGGCTAGAATATTTTGACTGTGCTGGTGTGGGCTGGTGTCGTCTGCGCCTGCGCAGTTAGTATGAACACATGCCGTTAGCACCGCCATCTTGGCATCACTGTCAGTTGGTTTAAATAGACGCAAATATTGCTAAAACCAAGAAGATGGAAAGTGAAAATTTTATTGAATTGGTCAGAGAAAATCTATATATGCAAAAGGTAATGTTCGTATGTGCATCTGCTATAGACTAAAAAAACTACTGGATCGATTTGCGCATGTTTTTTTGCAAAATGATCGGCATTGTCCGGAGAAGGATTAAAGCTATTGAAATCCTCGACCCGATCAGTAGAAGGAAAGTTAGGGATCTAAATGTTTTATATGTATTATATAAAGAAGAATAGAGGGCAGGCAGCGTTTGTTTGTTTTGTATATAAATCTACAGTTTTATTCCGGATTTAAAAACTTCAAAACAAGATGGAATGTCAAAATAATGGTCAGAAAAAAGTAATATTTCTGATTGGATTTTGATAAATGCTAAGCCTATGTAAATTTATAAAATATTTTTCTATTTAAAAACATTGTGTTTATCGTATTGCGTAATAATACTATTATTATTTTGAATTAATACATAATAAGTCTCCAACGTCCCTCTCCCGGCATATATTTTGAGATTGTTTATGCATCGTTAGGAAATTTTAGTACATACATTTGGCACATAAAAAAAAAAAAAAAACTAAATCCATTTCAATGCTATCACTCATTGAAACCTTTTAAAAAAACATTATGTATTTTTCTAGTTTTACGCCAAGTAGTAACAAGAATAATCGGTACCTATCTATTTGTACTTATTTATTTTTAACAAAATTACTTAAAATGATAACGTTACCCCATAAAAAAGCAGTTTAAGTATGTAGATTAGCTTATCAACAAAGTTAAAGATAAAAACTTGAATATTATCTATTTTCTGCTTGCAAACACAAGGCATTTCATAATAAATTAGCCGTGTACATAAACCTGCCGCTCAATCCTCTGCTAGCTGAGTACTCCACCATTGCACAAGCAACATTTTTCTCCTATAATGATTATAGTAAGAATTCAAATTTTGTTTTTTTTTTTTAAAGAGGCAAATATTACAAATAACTAACTAACCATCATGCCATTTCTCTGCAGGGGTAAGCAGAGAGGACGGACCGCCAAACAACTTGGTCTTGGCACACACTTCTTGCTTCATTCAAATTCATATACCGTCTCATGCATTCTCTTCTGTTATCGGCTGTGGAACGATCTGCCGGCCTCTGTGTTTCCTCCATCCTACAACATGTCCAAGTTCACTCCTTCCTATCCTCTAAAAGACCCTCCACACAACATCCCCAAAGATGATATAGGCCTTGAGGGAAATTATTTCCTTCAGGATCTCCTGTGTGAGTTACCGTAAAAAAAATTCAGATTTCTGACATGACCCGACTAAAGTATTTAATTCACTTGATCGTGCCATGTCTTCCTCGGGCATCCCCAGCTTCTTCTTCCATTCACATTCGCGTCATATATTTTCCTTACACTCAATTCTTCATTCATTCCCCCTGCATACACAAACCATATAAGCATCCCTTTCTTAATCTTACTCATTACGCTTACATCAGCCTTGCATTTTTTTGCGAATCTCAATATTTTTCACACAATCATACATGATTTTACCACACATTTGTCTCAGAGATCTCATTTCTACAGCATTTCGTCTACTTTCATCCTTCCTCTTCCATACACCTGAATTGGTGTCATAACTCCATTGTGGACTGGTGGCTTTGCAATTAATTTCTCCAACTATCATCTTTATAAGCGCAATATGCTGCTTGTGGAATTATGGAGAGTTTAGCTAGCAGAGGATTAAAGCAGTGATGCCTGCAAGAAAACCTGACCCTTTGGACTACTCGGCCACTAACCGGTTGCTCAATGGAAGTTACTTTAGCAATGTTGCTATGAAAATTTTTTGCTGTAAAAATGAACAAAATGAGATAAACCCAAACGGTGAATGATTTTCCAAAAAAAAAATTCATTTATACAATGATTTATTCCGCTACCCCTACCTACTCCTACCCCTACCCATTCACCTACTCCTACCCCTACCCCTACCCCTACCCCTACCCCTACCCCTATCCCTATCCCTATCCCTATCCCTATCCCTATCCCTATCCCTATCCCTATCCCTATCCCTATTCTTATTCCTTATTCTTATTCTTTTATTCTTATCTCTTTATTCTTATTCTTCTGTCTTTGTCTCTTTATTCTTATTCTTGTCTTTATTCTTATTCTTATTCTTATTCTTATTCTTATTCTTTATCTCTTATTCTTTATTCTTATTCTTTATTCTTATTCTTTATTCTTTTATTCTTATTCTTATTCTTTTGTCTCTTATTCTTATTCTTTATTCTTCATTCTTATTCTTATTCTTTATTCTTATTCTTTTATTCTTTTATCTCTTATTCTATTCCCTTATCTCTTATTCTTGTCCTTTAACTTTATCCCTATCCCTATCCCTATCCCTATCCCTATCCCTATCCCTATCCCTATCCCTATCCCTACCCATTCCCCTACCCCTACCCCCACCCCTACCCCTACCCCTACCCCTATCCCTACCCCTACCCCCACCCCTACCCCTATCCCTACCCCCACCCCCACCCCCACCCCTACCCCTACCCCTACCCCTACCCCTACCCCTACCCCTACCCTACCCCTTAACCCTACTCCAACCCATATTCCTACTCCTACCCCTACCCCCTACCCCTACCCCTTCTTACCCGTCCCCCTACCCCTACCCCTATGCCTATCCATATCCCTACCCCTACCCCTATCCCTACTCCTACTCCTACCCCTTCTCCTACCCCTTCTCTTACCTCTACTCCTACCCAATTCCCACCCCTACTCTTACCACTACTCTTACCACCACTAGTAACAATAATTTTCCTCTTATTTTGAATCACAATATGCGAAATTTCATCGAGTAGCACCAAAATTCTGCTTTAAGGGTTGGAAAAGAGGGAAGGGGGTGGTTTTTCGAAATCTCATGTAGACAGTGACCTTCCATTTGTATACAAAACAAACAAACACCGCCCGCCCGGGACATTCTTCTTTATATAATAGAAGATATAGGCTTGAATGTGGAAATGAACAATCTGATGATACGGTGGTTATCTATAGCAATATGGAATATCTACAGTCTGTCATGTCTAGGATGAATGATGTATCAACTAAAATGTATACTGAATTCTATCGCGAGTTACATACTTTTTCTTGCCGCTGTTTGATACTTTTATCACCTCCTTTGAGATCTTTTCATATGTATATATTATCTATCAAACTACTTTTGATAGATAATATATACATTTCTTATAAACATCTAAATAAATCATCTGGTAAGACAAGTTATTACGAAAATAGCCTCAGCCGGTGCACAAATTTTACCCTCGGCCAAAGGTTAAGCGTGGAAACTTCTTACGTACGGGTTTTATAATAATAATAATACTTGGACGATTTATATAGCGCCGTTTTTGTGAAAAATCACCTCAAGGGCGCTCTACAAATACTACTTGCTAGGGTTTATCTTATGTACATATACAGAAAACATACTTACCTGATAAGGCACTCCAGATTAAAACGTTAAATTACAATGTTTTGGGCTGAGATGGTATGACTTGACTGATGATGGCTGCACACATAGGCATTACAACCAGAGTTGAGGCGAATACAGTACTCACACAGATGCATTTCTTACATACAGCATGTTTCAAACTTGTTATTCGACTTTAAAAAAAATTGAAGTAAAAATAAAAAGGTCATTTTGAATAAAATAAAAAAAACAATCTGTAAAACTTTTTCGTGTCCCATTCTCACTAATGATAAAAAGTAGGCATATGCAAGACAAAAGGCTGTCAGAAGCGTACATGTACATATGCACCAATACACACAATTATAAGTACGTATTGTTTGCCTCAACTCTAACTGCGTGACCTGTAGGTATTATATAATTCACTTACCTATAAAAATGGCTACTGCGACTATAGTTGAAATGAGAAACACCCTCTGCATCTTCGCAGGGCGTTTCGCCTTTCTGGGGAATTTCTTCGCTCCATTGGTCGTGCCTTCTGCATCCCTTAGCTGGTAAACAAAACAAAATAAGGATTTTAAATTAGAAGAAGAAAAACTGAAAAACATTTTTTTAAATATTCTGTAAACCTCTCCTTAAATAAAATAAAAAGATGGTAGAAAACAATCTCTAAGTCAGTATCTCCATTTTGTTTTCTACTGTTCTTTATTTGAATGAATAAGTGTTCCTTTGATTCTGATATCTTCAGTCAGAGTTGTTCTAGAGGTACATCTCGATTGCTCTGCTTCAGTTTATTTTCTACTATTCTTTATTTGAATTTCAAGTTGACTGTTTCAACGAACAATTATTATCTTTGCATTCGAGCTGTTTACATTTGTATTGTTTTTTAAAGCAAGAATGCTTTGTTTTGTTATTTTGCAGAAATCTTATTTATTTCATTGGAAAATTATATGATGGTAAATTTAACTCGACAGTTGGCTAATTCACTCAAATAAAGAATAGTAAAAAACAAAAGAAAGATATCGGAATCAAAGGAACAAATTTTAATCAAATCAAATACTATAAAATATAAATATGCAAAGCTTCATCAAAATACGGGCAGCATACTAGCGCCTCTAGCAGTCCGCGTTATAGTACTTCCAGGCTATATTGCGGAAAATAATTAAATTTATAAAGTAATAAAATTTTTTAAAAAATATTAATTTAATCATTGAAGATATAATATTAACAAATCTCAAGAAGAAACAGAAAAGATACAGATGGTCGCAACCGGGACACACGTTTATGAAAGTTTCTGTTTTTTTTTTCTGTTTCATGTTTTATTGAGATTTGTTAATATTATCTTCTTCAATTATTAATTATTAAAATAAGGTGAATGAGCTCAATAAATTATTCCAATAAATTTAAAATATTGATGATTATATTAGAATTTATGTAAACAATGTTAAGGCTAGATTTATGTTAGATTTTAAATATAAAGAAAATTTGGCCGATTTTTGAAATTAATGTTATTAATTGTTTTTTTTAATAAATATTTAAATATCCTCATTAAAGCATTTATATAAATAAAAATTAATTGTGAAATGTTAAACAAAAAAGTGAAGTCTAAAAATAAGAAAAAAAAAAGAAAAAAAATTCACAATTATATAAATATTTTATTAACTTTCTAAACCATTATGGAGAGAGTGTGAGCAGCGAGACTTATAACTGTTAGTACAAACTTTATCCTCTTTAATATTTCTTTAATTTATAAGCAAAAAAGCAGTAAAGTAAAAAAAACAAAAAACTCTTTAAAAATAAATAAAATATCTTTTATAAACATGGCCAAGATCACCCTAAATGAGTGAAAAATAAAGATATTTTTTAAATCAATTGTTATTTATTGTTTTCAAGTTTAACTTGTAGAACTCCATTTTTATTTAAAATTTTAAAATTTAACAATAACTATTATTATTCATTTCTTCAAAAGATTTATAATGATTTTTTTGTGGCGTCATTATTAATAAAATTAATGAGAAGTATTTTGTTTACACCACTGTCTTTGATATATAAATGTCTACATGTTTCGGAAGCAAAACTCCCCTCATTTATGTATGCTGTTTATTCTGATGAGGGAAATTTTGCTCCCGAAACATGTAGATATTCATATATTAATTAATAGTGGTGTAAACAAAGTACTTCTAATTAATTTTATTAATATTTCATTTTAAAAAACGGTTAATTTATAAAAAAAGTTCTGCTAGGTAATTATTACTATGCACGATAGCTGTTTCGCTTTCCGAAGGCATTATCGAGGACGATAGAACAACTGGTAATTGATTTAAAAAAGCTTTCTCTTGTATGCAAGCAGAGAATGCTGAGAAAATGTATGAAAAAACAACCACATTAATCCAGAATGTAAACAAACCGTTTCAACATCAGGAGCAGACATCATTAAAGAGCGTAAATTCTGAACAAAACTCAATAAAATGCTAATTTTAAAAGTGAATGTCTCTGTCAGAGGACGATTACTGACGAATATCTACATATTGTAATAATATAATAAGAACGAATTTAACCCATTCCGCCGGTTTAGGACCTAATACCGGTGGTATAGGTCCTTAAGACAGAAGTCGTAGATTCGTCGGTCAAACCGATGATGGAATTTCAATAAAAAATTATTATTATCTGATAATATGTACATGTCAAATACAAATTAAAGTGGCAATTATTCATTTTTTCATCGATTTCAGTAAATTTTTTTTCATGTTTAAAAAAATCTAAATCTTATTTGCGCGATTGTTGTAAAATAGTGAAAACTGGCGGGAAGAGATCGAAGGCAAATGTTGAAAAAGCTTATAGAAAGTGGACATATTCTTTCTGAAAGTGACAATGGATAAACTAACCTAACCTACCAGAAAAGCATTAAAAAGGGCATCACGAGTTTGCAAATTATGCTCAATAAACAAATAGAGTCTCACTGGGAATATGAAAAGTGGATGTGTCATTACACAAACCAGACTGATTTAAATTATATCATACTAAGCATTATCTACACTGTAATGATCTATAATTAATATGCGAAAAAATCATTTAGCTAACTTAATAATGTATATTCTTTAAGTGTTTACAGATAGGTGTATAAAAGTAAATTTATTTAAATTAATTTTAGCATTAGAGCGATCTTATGTGAATTTAAAGTAGGGGTGGAATGGGTTAAATGGTTTATATCAGCATTAGATAACAGTCTAATTATGTAAGTTTCATATCAAACCAACAAGGAAAATATTCAAAATAATAACAATATTAGGAAACCAAGATAATTAAATATCAACATACTTGATTTAACTTATTCATTTATACTGGATTTTTTACAGATGTTCACACTTACTTGAGAACAATCCAGTTATAAAAACTCAGTTAATATGCACAAATTACAAATAATCAGACAAAGGATACACAAAACATAAAATTACAAAAACTCACTCTTTCTTTTTTTTTATGTGAATACCGCACAAGAGTCCCAACTACTCCCAACCATCTGGAGCAAGTGAGACCATGGCATCCCCAATTGGGGAATGTTGTGAGGCTGAAGGTATTGGAGAGGAAGAGGAAGGTTGGTAAATACCTGGCTATTCAGATCTGGTCACCAAAAACGGCTAAAAGCCATTTCAAGCAACGTTTCAATTCTGAATGGTGGTCTATCACCCGGGCGATACTGAGAGTATCTTCCACTCTGGAACGTGCGCAAATATACTGTTCATAATTTTTAAATTAATTAATTGTGAAACAACACAAATTAATTAAATAAAATTTACTTGCGCATGCCGGGATTTGAACCCGCGACCTTCGGATTCGTAGTAGAGAGCCTTACCCCTCGACTATGGAGGCCGTCAAATGATACATAATACAATAGAAGCAAGAGACACAAGGAGAGACACAAGCGATACATAATATTATTAGCCAAAACATTGTTAAATATTTTTAAGTAACAGCAGGAATTTTTTTCTGAAACTGCACAGATTATCGACAAAAATGTCTACATTAGCAAACTCTATAGACAATATTATTTCTGAATGTATTCGGGTGGAATGTGCTATGGCGTCTTTAACAATAGGAATTAGGTACATTTATTTCAATACTGCTAAGACATAATATATGTAGTATCTAGATAACTGTGAATTATTTTGTATAAACATTTTAAATCATAAATGAATTTAAAGTTACTTTGTATTCACCACTTTATTAATATACACATATCAACATGTTACGAAAGCGATGCTTTCTTCATCAGGAATATATAGAATACTAAAAAATAATAATGTAAATAAGTATAGACAAATGATAAACATAGAACACAATAATGTAAGAATAGACAAATTATAAACATAAACAAAAATTGATTAAAGTATGTAAGTAATTAATCTAAAATGTTAATAAAAAATGATTACAAAACATTGAATAACAAATTTATATTAGGAATTTAAAAAGACAATATTTTTATTACTAGGTTTTGCCTATTGCAGTCCTGCAATTGGTTGTGAATATGTGTTTAAATGTGGATAAAGCAAGGAGTGTGTGTGTAAGAAATAATTTTTAAAATTAATATTAGGAAAAATATTTCTACTCACCCTCCTACTTCTACTTCTACTCCTACTCGTACTCCTACTCCTACTCCTACTCCTGCTCCTGTTCCTGCTCCTACTCCTACTCCTACTCCTACTCCTACTCCTACTCCTACTGCTACTCCTACTTCTACTTCTACTTCTACTCCTACTCCGACTCCAACCCCTACACCTACCCTACCTCTACCCTACATCTACCCTACATCTACCCAACTCCTACGCCACGACTACCCCGAGTAAGTATTGAAAGAAAATAAAAAGAAAAAACTTTCAATATAAGTTTTATCTGGCAAAATGGGGCCTAGGGGCTTGTTTTTATTATTCTTATCTGCTTTAATTTTATTTGCAGAAATATTATATCCTGTTTAAAAGTAACTAATTAAACAAGGCCAAGATCGCCCTCAAGGGGGAGAGGGACGTCGGAGAGTTATTATTTATTAATTCAAAATAATGATAGTATTATTACACAATACGATAAACATAATATTTTTAAATAGAAAATATTTGTTAAATATTTTATAAATTTACATATTTATAAAATATTTAACGATATTTACAAAAACGCAACGAAAAATTATTAAACATACATTTTTCCACTTTAAAAATCATATTCGTATTTTAAATATTTTGTAAAACATACAATGGAACGGTCAGAAAAAAGTAATATTTCTGATTAGATTTTGATAAATGCTAAGCCTATGTAAATTTATATAATATTTAACAAATATTTTTCTATTTAAAAACATTATGTTTATCGTATTGCACAATAATACTATCATTATTTTGAATTAATAAATAATAACTCTCCGACGTCCCTCTCCCCCATAATGCGTGAAAGCCATAATACAAAAAAAAAAAACAAACAAAAAATTAATATGAAAATAAATCCAAGAGATACCTATTTAAAAAAAAAAATGATTATTAATTTAATTTAATTTAATTCACTATTAACCCCTTTATATTGTTATTTAGTATTCTATATATTCCTGATGAAGAAAGCATCGCTTTCGAAACATTTTATGTGTGTATTAATAAAGTGGTGAATACAAAGTAACTTTTAATTCATTTATTAATAATGACACCACAAAGTGAATACCAATCTTTTGAAGAAATTAAACATATTAAATCAATCACTTGCCTTCTGGTTTTAAGTGAATTAATGTTGAAGAATTCAAGACATAGTCGTATGATCTAAGATGGTCATGTAGACCACATTTAAAAAATAAAATTCTTAGCATTTTTTTGAAGAGATTCAAAAATGTTTTCATATTTGTAGTAATGAGGATTCCAAATAGAACTTCCATATTCCAGTTTACTTCTAATTAGGGCACTAAAGTTATAATTGATTGAGGGTTCTTGAATGGTTTACATATTCTGTGAATAAATCCGAATCATTTTGAATGATCTGCACTTAATGTCGTTAATGTGTACGTCGAACATGAATTTAGAATCAAGAGTTATTCCTAGATCTCTTATGGAAGACACTTTTTTAAGAGTAGTATTATTAATAACTTAGAAAAAAAAATTATAATTCCATTTCGAGTAAACTTTAAAGTGTAACATTTCTCATCATTTAAGTGGATATCATTGAAAATACACCATTTATTGAGTGTATTGAAGTCATTTTGAGGCTAATGATGATCAGAAATAGACTTAATTTTACGAAAAATTTTGAGATAATCGGCGAAAAAATCATAATCACAGTTTAATTTTGAACCAAGGTCATTTATGAATATTAATATTTTTAGAATTAATTTCTTTAGGTCGTGTCATCATTTCTGGACTCTCCGTATCTTGTAAATTACCAAAAATATTGTGGCATACCAGGCTACGAAATAGTATTAAAATGTAATTAGGTCACTTACAAAGAAAACAATCACTCAAAATAACAATATAAGAAAATCAAGAGAGTTAAATATCGATACACTTTGTTTAATTTTTTTAGAATAACTCTGTAACGACATCATTTCTGTACTCTCCATATTTTGTCTATTACCAAATATATTGTGACACACCGGGCTACTTATAAATAGCCCGAAAATGTAATTAGATCACTTACAAAGAAAACAATCACTCAATATTGGAAAACCAAGAGGGTTAAATATCAATATACTTTATTTAATTTGTTTTAGAATAACTCTGTAACGACACAATTTCTGGACTCTCCACATCTTGTAAATTCCCAAAAACATTGTGACATACCAGGCTACTTATAAATAGTCTGAAAATGAAATTAGGTCACTTACAAAGAAAACAATCACTCAAAATAATAAAAACATTAAAAAACCGAGACAGTTGAATACCAATACACTTTCCTTCATTTCTTCAGAATAACTCTGCAAGTATTGAACTTTCTCAATGTGCGAACTCAGAAATGCATAATTTCTTGTAAAACACCAAAAATATCTCGATATAACTAGACTAGTTATAAAAGGTTTTAAAATCCAATTAGGTTACTTAAATTTTAAACCAATAAAGAAAATAATCAATCGAAATAATGAAATCAAGACAGTTGAACATAGAAAAGTCTTTCTTTAGAATAAATTATTTGCGAATTCAACACAGCATTATTTGATTATTTTATAACTCAAAAAACGCTGCATTTCTCGAAATATATCAAAAAAAAATTCGCAACATACTAGGCTCCTTAAGAAAAATCTAATTATTAGGTTACTTACATTTTAAACCAACAAATAAAATCATAATATTACAAAACCAAGACGATCGAAAATTGAACTCTCAACTCACCACAAGGTATCTGTAAGTATTGAACTTTCCCATTGTGCGACAGCATTCCTGGACTATTTTATAACTCAAAAATGCTCCATTTCTTGCAAATTATTAATAACATCGCAACATAACTAGACTAGCAGTTAGAAGGCGATCTAAAAATCTAAAAATTAGTCCATTCGCCAACTGACAGACGCAAGTGTCAAGGTGACAGCTGACAGCTACAAAAGAAACTACTGTGCGAAAGATCTACATTGTTCAATTCGTGTCTACACAATTACACATGTGTGACGGTTTATTTGCATACAATTTAATTACGTGGATCGCGTTTTTAAAAAGCTTTGGGTACTGTTTATTCCTCGGAAAACGCAACAGCGCCACATTTTATTATTTTAATTTACAAGCGGCAGTTGTAAGGTAAGCAACAAGACGCGGCGCGGGTACAGAATATTTACGTAACTCAAAACAATTTGTGTGAACTCTGAATCTCTGAATTATTAATACGTACCTTTCTTTGGCGGAGTTGGTTGTTCATGTTTTATGTAAAACTTCCACAGTATTTTTACGCCTCGACGATTTATGAAAACACCATAAACTTTTTACCGCAATGTATTATTTCGAGACTTTGGGAGGTCGACGATGGAACGTTCCGTGGAGAAACTCAATGCGGAACTGCTTTTTTGCCAGTATCAATCATAATTAGCTATGTCTTGTGGACCTTGAACCGTAGTCAATTACATTATCATTACATCAAGGTTTTTAGATGGTTCGTGTTATATTCCCAGCCCTTGCTATAAATCAAGCGCCATTAACGTCAACCCTTCATAATGTTATAATCCCTGCCATTGGCTTAAATCAAGCGTAAATTCTTTGTGCATTTCGGCGTTTTCAAATAAATGCATTATTTTAGAAAACCAATTAAGTAAACTCATTATCGATTTGTTACGCAAGCCATTGAGCTTAACTCTATGAAATTTCCCACAATCCGGGATACTAGAATACTATATAAACGGGAACAAGCCGTTCCTCTCAGTTCACATTTTAACATCTCGAAGTACAGTCTCCACGCTGTCCTTCTTCACTATTGTCATTGTCTATTTTATATTGTACTTATAAGTTAATTAATCAAATGTTATAAGTCTTCTATAAATAAATATATATCGTATAAAATATATAAGTTGTTATTCTACGGAACTTCCACCTTCTACTACTACTACCTCAACACATAACTATCTACAACCATCTGCAGATCTTCAATACATTACATCTGCAGATATATTCAGACACACACTACTACCCATACGAAGAGATCTTGATCATTACTCGCCGCGCAAGAGTTGAATAATTATTTACTGCGTCCTCAACCGAGGGTCGTAGCAAATTGGTGTCAGAAGCGGGATAGCAGATTGATTACATTCTTCATCAAAAAGGAACTTCTGTGACGACGGAAGACTCCATCTTCATCAGGACAACGACGACAAGTCTGGCGGATATTCTCCTCGGAGAAATCTTTCCTCGGAAAGCAGGGACGGCTCAACCTGAAGTCAACCTCACAACATCGACGTAACCTGGAGAAGAGAAGAAACCGGCAACAACGTAGATCGCGGGAAGCCTCGAGCGACAAACAACATCTACGGTGAACTTCAGTTCTTCAAGCAGCCAAGGATCCAATCGTGTCAACTCCGACGACGAACATCAAGAACTTCACTTCACTTCACTGCAGTATGAATTGGCAACTCGTCCTTCTTCTACTGTGAGTACATAAAAATTTTTGTCCAATAGAATTTTTATCCTATTCTTTCCCAATCCTTTCAACTTTGACAATTAGTGTATTTTCTTCACACTATATACACCGTGAACCGTGTATTAGTGAATATCTAAATTTCTAAATTTATTTACTTTTAAAGTAAATACTCTTATTCTTTTACAACGCGTAATAATAAACTTAACAATTTCAAATATCACATTTTATTAAAATTCATTCAATAAATTCTCGTAAAATTAAAATTCATTCAATTAATTCGCGTAAAGTAAAAAAATTCATTAAATTAATTCTCGTAAAATTAAATTTCATTTTCTTTAATAAAAAATACTAAAAATCATTTCAAAATGAATGACACACCAACTACTTCTTCCTCGTACGAAACAATTTTACCATTACCTATTTTATTTAAATTTATTAAACCTTACGATGGAAATAGAGATAAACTCTGTGCATTTTTAACTAATTGTGATAGAGCTGTGGCGCTAGCTGCACCTAATCAACAAAATACCTTACTGTTATTCATTTTAACTTCATTGGAAGGCCAAGCAGAAGTTATCTGTGCCAACCATCTTACCAATAGTTGGTCTGATTTAAAAGATCTCTTGAAAAGATCATTTGGTGAGCGTAAACATTATGCACACTTATTACTTGAGTTACAAAATTGTAAACAATTTCACAACGAAAGCGTATCTCAATATATTTTACGAATTGAAAATTGCATTAAAAACCTTCTAGTATCAATTAACCAAAATAATAAAGATCCTTTAGAAATGTTAGGCAGAACAGCCAGCATACAAGAACTTGGTATGCAAACATTTATGTACGGAACAAACCCGTCTATCGCAACGATATTGCGATCGCGTAATCCGAAAGACCTTAACGAAGCTTTCACAATTTCCTTAGAAGAAGAAAGAATAAATAAACTCTTGAATTCTTCTAAAAACAGTCATAATAATATAAAAACATGTACGATATGTGGAAAATCGGGACATAATAATTATAACTGTTTTAAAAATAAAAATCATAATAATAACTCTAACTTCGATAAACGAAAAGTTATGTTCGTAAAAAATAATAATAATTTAACAAATCTTATAACCCAAATTCGGGACCAAGTTATAATAATAACTATAATAAAACATTTAGTCCAAATTCGGGACAAAATAATAATAAAATGTGCAGGTATTGTAAAAAACCTGGTCACTTAATAGAGGATTGCAGAATATTAAAATTAAAAAATGAAAATCCAAATCCTAACATCTCTGCAACTCCCAATTCGTCTTCCCTACCAAGGAAAAATGATTCTAAAATAAATCATTTAAACTCCAGATCTGCAGTAGATCCGCGAGCCGATCTATTGTAAGTCACGAGCTAGGCTCAGGAGTATTCAAACGTTCCATATTAACATCAAATAAAATTAAAAATGAAAATGAAAAAATTAATAAAATTATTAATTATTCGCCATCTCAATCTGATACGTTGCGTCATGTGATTTTTCAAATACCTTCAAATGGTACTATTATTAAAAGACATTTTCTTGTCGACACAGGAGCAGCCGTATCCCTCATCAAGACTCACTGTCTTGGCGAAGGTACTTCCGTAAATTCGGGCAAAATTATAGAGATAAATGGCATAAGTAGATCGAAAACTTCGATTGAATCTAATGGAATTGTTTTAATTAAATTAAGTTTCTGTTATGAAACTATTATTCATGAATTCCACGTGATGGATAGTGAATTTTTAAACCTTGGATACGATGGAATTTTGGGGAACGACTTTTTGAAAGCAAAAATGCTAAAATCGACTATAAAAATAATGTACTACGAATAAACGATTCTAGTATAAAATTACATATTTCTGATCCTAATGAGCATTTGACTCCTATATATACCTTATCTCCTAGATCAGAAACTCTTATACAAGTTGATATTTTAAACCCTGAAATTAAAGAAGGGATAATTGATGTAAAAATACCTATCGAAGGTGTATATTTAGCTAATGCTATAACTGAAGTAAATGCGAATAATAAATCGTATTGTACTATTTTAAATTCAACAGACGAATATGTTGATATAAATTATATGAAAATCTATTTAGATCCTATTCCAGAAAATGTTTACCATTTTAATCAAAATTCTAATGATGGTGGTAAAAAACGTAAAAAATTAATTCGCGATCAAATTTGTATCGATCATCTAAACTCGGAAGAAATAAACTCTTTATTAGATATTTGTGACGATTATAATTCAATATTTTATCTCGAAGGCGACAAACTTACGGCAACCGATGCTATTAAACATCGAATAATAACAAATACTGAAAGTCCAGTTCATTCAAAAAATTATAGATACCCTGAAATACATAAAGAAGAAGTTAACAAACAAATAGACAAAATGTTACAAGACGGTATTATCCAACCTAGTGTTTCACCATGGTCAGCTCCTATATGGGTTGTACCAAAGAAAAATGATTCCTCAGGAAAACCTAAATGGAGAATAGTCGTAGACTATCGCAAGCTCAATGATGTATCTGCGGGCGACGCTTTTCCTTTACCTCACATTGTCGATATTTTAGATCAATTAGGTCATTGTCGATATTTCACAACACTAGATCTTGTAAGTGGATTTCATCAAATTCCTATGCATGAAGATGATATTCCAAAAACTGCTTTTTCAACTCCCAATGGACATTATGAATATACCCGAATGCCTTTTGGCCTGAAGACGGCTCCAGCGACTTTTCAAAGACTGATGAATAACGCATTAATTGGATTACAAGGATTATATTGTTTCGTTTATTTAGACGACATCGTCATATATGCAAATTCTATAGAAGATCACGCGAAAAAACTTACAGCTATATTTCAAAGACTTGCTGACAATAACTTAAAAATTCAACCAGATAAGTGCCATTTCATGAGAAAAGAAGTTACTTATCTAGGTCATTTAATTTCTAACGAAGGTGTTACTCCTAATCCAGATAAAATCAAAGCAGTCTCTGAATTTCCTATTCCCAGGAATCCTAAAGAAATTAAATCATTCTTAGGTTTAGCTGGTTATTACCGAAGATTCATTGAAAACTTCAGTAAAATTACAAAACCCTTAACTAGTCTCTTAAAGAAAGACATAAAATATAATTGGAAAACCGAACAGCAAAATGCTTTCGATACTTTAAAAGAAAAATTAACTTCCTATCCTATCTTACAATACCCTGATTTCACGAAAGAATTCGTTCTAACTACTGACGCCTCAAATTATGCAATAGGTGCAATTTTGAGTCAAGGAAAAATTGGAGAAGATTTACCAATATCTTATGCGTCCAGAACTTTAAATAATGCAGAAGGTAATTACAGTACCTCTGAAAAAGAACTTTTAGCCATTGTTTGGGCTGTTGGACACTTCCGTCCATATATTTTTGGAAGAAAATTTAAAATTTATACTGATCATAGACCACTAAAATGGTTAATGAATGTTACCAATCCCAGTAGCAAACTGTTACGCTGGCGATTAAAATTAGAAGAGTACGAATACGAAATTGAATACAAACCAGGTAGAATTAATTCTAATGCCGATTGTTTGTCTCGTATTCCTATAAATATGATAACCGAAGAGGAAAATTCACCCTCTCCAGATATTAACGAACTCTTAAATGAACCGTGTTTCGACGAAATAAATGTCGATGATTTAGAAACTTGTCTAAATAATTTATCAACGAATAACTTAGAAATAGAAAATAATTTTGATGATAGTACATCACCTCTAGAAGATAATAATACTAATAACGACACTTACGAAAATTATTTAAAATTTTATTCAAATAATAATGAACCAAATATATTTAGTTTTAATGAACTCGATTTATTCTTTATTAATAATATGTCTAAAAATTTGGCATATCCAACTTCAACTGATCTAGATGATCAAAACCCTTTCTGTGCTGAAATATTATTAAACTGTTCAGACACTGATGAACTTTTAGAATCACCAAAAACTTTATATAGTATACATGAATCCAAATCTTTAGATAATAAAAAATCTTACTTTCATTGCTTTACTAAAACTCATTATTTCGACAAAGCAACTCCTAAAGATATTTTCTTAACACTAAAAAACTTGAGGTCTAAACTCATTGAAAAACATGTAACTGAAATTACGTTACCAAACTTTGTAAACCCTTTTGATTCTATTCCTTTTATAAAAATAAAAGAAATCATCCAATATCTTTTTAGAAATTTAAAAATTAAAATCAACATTCACCACAATAAAATTATAAACCCTTCAATTTCACAAATTCCCGTAATTTTAAAGGAATGTCACGATAGCCCTATGGCCGGACATCCAGGTTTCTTCAGAACCTATAGTCGGATCAAAGAAAGATACCGATGGGAAAAAATGAAAGATGATATAGAAAATTATGTTAAAAATTGTATCCACTGTCAGAAAAATAAAACTGATAGACGAGCATACAAAGCTCCAATGGAAATAACGACGACTTCCACGGAAGCTTTCGAAAGAATCGCGGTCGACATAGTCGGACCACTTAGCGAAACTGCTTCATCTAATAAGTACATCGTCACCTTCCAAGACGACCTTACTAAATTCTCTCAAGCCTATGCGGTTAGCTCTACAGAAACAGAAACTGTTGCTGATTGTTTAGTTAAATTCTTTTCTCACTACGGAATACCTAAATCAATCCTCACGGATCAAGGTGTTCAATTCACAAGCCATTTAATGAAACATCTTACAAAACTATTTAAAATAAAACATTTGAAAACAACTGTGTATCACCCACAAACAAATGGAGCATTGGAACGCTCTCATTCTACTTTAAAAGATTACCTTACACATTATATAGATAGCGACCAAACAAATTGGGACGACTATATTCCTTTAGCTATATTTTCATATAATACAAGTACACATTGTACAACTAAATTTACTCCATATGAACTTGTCTTTGGACATAAACCTATCTTGCCAAGCTCTTTGGAAAACCCAGATTCAAATCCAACATATGAAAGTTACCTTAATCAATTAAAATATAAATTCGCTATTACTAGATCACTTGCCCGTGAAAGAATCGGACATGCTAAAGAAACTTCAAAAAAATATTACGATAGAAACGTATCAAATAATACTTATAAAATTAATGACTTAGTTTTAATTAAAAATACTAATAAACCTAAATCTTTAAGTAAAAAACTTACTCCTAATTGGAAAGGACCGTACAAGATTGTACAGGTTCATGATAATCAAAATGTTACTATTAAATTGGAAAATAATTCACTAAAAAGATTCCATGTAAACAGAATTAAGCCATATCGAGCTTTTTCTCCTGTTCCAGGTCCTTCAAGACAATTTTAACTTTTTCACAAGACGTCCAACCAATAACCACTGGAAACGGACTCTTCTTTGATCAAATTGGAAAACTGAAAGTATATAATGACGATTGGAAAGTTATTACTTACCTTAATATCAGTACCTTCCCTAGACAATTGCAAATTTTAGATGATAATTATGCTTTAACTAAAAGCACATGTTCAAAATACTTATCATACGTACCTAACGACAATTGCAAAGATCTTTTAAAACCAGTTTTTAACATTATAAAGAAATGTAAAGTTAAACACGAATCAATAACACACCTTGTTTCCAACCAACGTGCAAAACGCGGTTTAATCGATGGTGTTGGAAAAATATTCAAAGCTGTTTTCGGAACTCTAGATTCCGAAGATGCCCAATATTATGATGATGCGATTGAACGCGTCATGTCAGACGATAAAGAAATTTATAATCTCTTGAAAGATCAATTACAAGTCACAAAATCAACTCTTACAAATTTCAATATTACCCTTGCTAAACTTAACTATGACGAATATACTATGAATAAAAATATTATAAAAATAAATAATTACTTCAAGGAAGATCACGATAAAATGAACATGCAAGAAATTAAAAACATTCTTACTTCACAAACAAACTCTCTATTCGAAACAACGGAATACTTTTATGAACAAATTGATTCTTTAATCAATGCTATTTTATTTTCTAAACAAGGAATTTTACATCCAGATATAATTACTCCTCAACAACTCTATTTCGAACTTAGCTCTAATATTAAAAATTTACCAAGCGGAAAAGAATTCCCTTTATCTTTAAAACTTGAAAATATTCATTCTTTAATCGATGTATCAGATTTAATTGCATATTATATTGATGGTAAACTTATCTTCATAACGAAGTTACCTTTAGTCACATCGCAAGAATATAACCTTTTTCATGTAGTACCTCTACCTGTTCCAAACATTGACATCCCAAATACCTTTTCCTTAATTATTCCTAAGCATAAATACTTAGCTATTACAAAGGACAAATCTTTTTATGTGTATCTTGATAATTTTAAGAATAATTGTAAAACTATTACTAATGAAAATTTTATATGTAAGGATCTAGATGTGTTATCCACTTTCTCCGATCCAATATGCGAGACGATTTTATTGTCTGCTTATGTTAATGAAATACCAAATGAATGTTTCAGTAGAATCATTAAAGGCAACATACTTTTATGGCAGCCTATTAGAAATAATAAATGGATTTTTACTTATTCTCATCCTTCTAAAATAACTATCGATTGCAAAGATAGAAACAATATCTTTGATATTAAACTATTCCAAACTGGAATATTAACTTTAAATTCAAGTTGTAGAGCCTATGCAGGACTCACACAATTGATTACTAAAAGTAATATCATTACTGAATATGTTAACCCTGTTTCAACTTTAAATATTGTTGATGACAATTGTTGCAATATGAAAAAATATAATGAAACTCTTAATGAACTTGATCCCATAAATTTAATAAACTTGCAACATGATGACCTAAATTTGGCATCACATAAAATCGATCAATTTAACGATGAATTAAAATCATATAATTCAAAACCTCTTATAGTTAAACATTCATCAATGTTTCAAATTATTATTTATACATTGTCTACCTTTCTAATTATTTTTTTAATTTACAAACTATTGAAATGTTGTAGATTCTTTAGAATATTGAATTCTTATTTTCCAAATGATGATGATAATAAATGTTGTGTCAGGATTTATAATCAATGCAATAATCCTAGACGATCCACTACAAGGATCCAACCAACGATGACGTTCAGAAATTTGAATGATCACGAAAATGAAGATGTACCTCTTCAAGTTCTATCTTCTAACGAAAATAATTTAAAATATAATTACAGCAACTAAAGCTTAAAAAATCGTTGCTTTCATTTTATGGGGGGAGATATGTTATATTCCCAGCCCTTGCTATAAATCAAGCGCCATTAACGTCAACCCTTCATAATGTTATAATCCCTGCCATTGGCTTAAATCAAGCGTAAATTCTTTGTGCATTTCGGCGTTTTCAAATAAATGCATTATTTTAGAAAACCAATTAAGTAAACTCATTATCGATTTGTTACGCAAGCCATTGAGCTTAACTCTATGAAATTTCCCACAATCCGGGATACTAGAATACTATATAAACGGGAACAAGCCGTTCCTCTCAGTTCACATTTTAACATCTCGAAGTACAGTCTCCACGCTGTCCTTCTTCACTATTGTCATTGTCTATTTTATATTGTACTTATAAGTTAATTAATCAAATGTTATAAGTCTTCTATAAATAAATATATATCGTATAAAATATATAAGTTGTTATTCTACGGAACTTCCACCTTCTACTACTACTACCTCAACACATAACTATCTACAACCATCTGCAGATCTTCAATACATTACATCTGCAGATATATTCAGACACACACTACTACCCATACGAAGAGATCTTGATCATTACTCGCCGCGCAAGAGTTGAATAATTATTTACTGCGTCCTCAACCGAGGGTCGTAGCATTCGCTGTCCGTTGCCTCCGACATTTCTTACGCTAGGCGTTATCTTATCTCTAACACGGCGTTTTGACACCAAAGTCAATAACAAGGAGTTTACTCAGTTAAATGTATGTATTATCAAGGATTTACGTGTGTGCATTATTAGAGATAACTTATTTTATCAGAGATGTTAGACCGTAAATTGCCACGCTTACACGTTTTGAGGTTAGGAGATACCGTTCATTCTAAATAATTTCACGTGGTGGGACCATTCTATGGGTGGGTAATTTTTTCCTTATTTTTTCTTTCACTCATTGATAATACCAACCAGGTAGATTGTTGAATGAAAATAAAAATAGAATGCTGTTTATACAATGACAAGTGCCTATGTTAGATTTTGACAACTTTTTTCTACCAAAAAGAAACATTCTCGTGTTATGAATAAACCTGACTACATTTAAAAATTTCTACTGTCATAATAAACGGAAATTGTTGCTTTTGCAATAATGGAAGACTTAGCTAGCAGTGGAATTGGACCCACGATTCCCGGTTGTGTATTTACAAAACCTATACCGATTCAGTTACGGCGTGAACTGAAATAGAGTAGGTTTTGTAAGCGCTAAATCACTTACAAAACCTATATCGTTTTGGTTACGACGAGGATTGAAATAGAGTAGGTTTTGTATGCGCTAAATCGCTTACAAAACCTACACTGTTTCGCGTAGACTTTATTAAGGAGATTGAAAGATACATTATGATAGGAAAGTCTAGTATGATACAGTTTAGTAACTAGTTTTTATTCCTACTGACTAACTAACTACCCAACCATACCGCCTTATTGTGTTATTTGAAATGTTATAATTTTTTTTTTCTTCTCTTTCCATGTTATATTATGCTTCATGTTCTATTTCCCTTAGTTCTTTTTATTATTTAGTATCTCTATCAAGTGATAACTAAACCAAAAACTATGCATCAAAACTGTAAACATTTTTAACTGCATTCTTTAACACTTACGCACTTCCCAATGCTAATTTTATTAGTATGATAATGCTAATAATCTGTAAATGTTTGAAAACAATAAATAAATTACATTATACTTTGCTGTCATAATGTGTCATTCAATCTCAGTAATAAAGTCTAGCTAATCGCATTAATAAAGTTACTCTATTTCAGTCCTCTCTGTAACTGAAACGGCATAGGTTTTGTAAGTGATTTATTGCATACAAAACCTACTCTATTTCAGTCCTCTCTGTAACTGAAACAGTATAGGTTTTGTAAGCGATTTATTGCATACAAAACCTACTCTATTTCAGTCCTCTCTGTAACTGAAACAGTATAGGTTTTGTAAGCGATTTATTGCATACAAAACCTACTCTATTTCAGTCCTCTCTGTAAACGAAACGGTATAGGTTCTGTAAGCGATTTATTGCATACAAAACCTACTCTATTTCAGTCCTCTCTGTAACTGAAACGGTATAGGTTTTGTAAGCGATTTATTACATACAAAACCTACTCTATTTCAGTCCTCTCTGTAACTGAAACGGTATAGGTTTTGTAAGCGATTAAGCGCATACAAAACCTACTCTATTTCAGTCCTCATTGTAACCGAAACGGTATAGGTTTTGTAAGCGATTTAGCGCTAACAAAACCTACTCTATTTCAGTCTTTGCCGTAACTGAATCAGTATAGGTATTGTAAATACTCTGCCTGGGTGGGAATCTGACGAGTTTGTACATCCATCTACTAACCAGTTTCTTAATTTGGTATCAGAAAGTACTCTAAAATGTCCCTATGTTTAATTATATACATATTCCTATGTTAACAGATCAATATCAAACCCATTTTATTAGCCCCTATTACAAACCTCTGTCGATTCGACTATGCATTAAAAAAAATCACGATAAATACATACAACGGACTAGATATTACAAAAAATTGTGTTTATGTATATACTAATTCAGTATCCAACCTTTGGAAAAAGTTTGGTTAAATACCAAAAAAATTTGGCTAGCTCCCGTGGCCTAATATTTCCGTAGTGTGCCGAGGGTTAAATTTTGCACGCAGCCCGCCGTGCATCGTCCAAATCTATTTTCATAATAACTTGTTTTTTGCAAAGTGAGGTTTTTGTAAATTGTACCCTTTTTGCCAGATAATGTGTTTATATATTTATTAAAAAAATGTATGTATCATATAAGTAGTTTCCCCAGAATAGCTACTTATATTCTACTTGGAGTGAATGTTCCAAAGGTCAGCCTCTTAAGGTTCTTACTTGATTCAATACAGTAAAAAAAAAATAGTAAATATTTATTAAGATTCTAACAATTACATGTAATTATACCTCAAAGAACAGTTTATCCACATGTCATTCTTTGAAATATATTTATTTTAATTAAAATAATTTAAGAGCCTTCCAAAAAAAATGCCAAAATCACCTAATGTCAGCTACCATGTGCCTATCTCCAGCCTTTTGTGTTCCTAAAGTCAATCTAAGCTGATGGATGTCCAGCTGGGTATTTTACTACCATATATTTTTATTTATTTAACTTAAAATAGAACAGATGTACATTGGTTACATGTACATATTCTAATATGAACATAATATCTACACACAAACATTTTTACAATTTAATTCACAATATACAATTAACAATTACAAATCAAACTTTAAAAATTACGACATTCAAATTTGCATTTCGTCACTTCCTTCTCAAATTGCAAATTTTTATTTTATATATATATGTACTATACCATAAAATTGCAAATTTTTATTTTATATATATATATATATATATGTACTATACCATGAAATTACCGTAAAACGGGGTGAATATTTCAGATTCAGTTTAAACCATATTTTAATTTACTAAAAGGCTATATTCGCTTGCCAAAAGTTGTGTTTACAATCCAGCTACATGGTATGGACAAGCAAAACTAATTTTTTTCCCGTTATCATTATTTTTCTGAAAATATGGTCTGATCCTATTTACCACCAACACGGGGTCAATAGAAACGGGAAGGGGCCCAGACACGTAAGACAAATAAAATCAATATTGAACACCTGAACATTCTGGGTGAATCCAAACTTTACAGGCCATGCATTTAGCCCAAAGAGAATCCCTAAATTCAACCTTTGGACAGACTTGACATTTATTCTTAGAAATTGTAACTTTTGTTCCAACAAGTGACTTGACATCTTCATCAAAAACTTAAATCAGTGCCTCCGCCTCCATGTTCTATATCTTCTGTTTTCTCCACAACATCTTCTGCTTTTGTAGGCTGACTTTAAATAATATTTGGGGGAATATCCTCATCAGCAAAATCAGTTAAATCATTAGTATAACTGACATCAACATCGGTTTATGGTTTACCTTGTCTTTATGGCGCTTTTAGAAAGATACTGCAAATTCTGATCCCGGTATGTTATTTTCAAATTTAGTTATGATTAGTCCTTGCCTCTCCAAATATTCCTTGACGATCCGTCTCAAAACGAAAATGTGCGACGGATAACCCTGGGTATATAAATTTTCTATTATGTAATTTTCTGCTTTTCTGAGAGTACAGGCTGTCCTCCATGGCTCTTGGTGTCTCTTCTATTTATATGTCTGTGCAAAACTGAACTTGTAGTGTGGAACTTTTCGCAAATATTGCAAAAACTTTTCTTGTTCTCTATTATTTCGAAGCAGCCTTTTTTAGAACCTCAGGGACATGTTTCGAGCATCGTTTTCTACTGGAATCTAGTTTATTATGTTCGCGGAATTTTCTAAAAAAGTTAAAAAACATATTAGGTCTACATGATGCAACTAAAATGAATATTACACACCGTCACCTGGGTCGTATTAATTACATGACAACCTATTCCATATAGTGCTCCCATTAATCTCCTTCGTGTTTCTATTCGCCCTCTTCGCGTTCACATTAACCCCAAAAAATCGATAAACTAAGAAGTCTGACAAAAAATACTATGTTTTTAAAGAAACTTAATGAAAAAAGTATTTGGGAATGACGAAGGAAGCTTTGGAATGTATTAATTGTATTATTTTTTCTTTGGATCTATATGATTTATATGACGTCCGATAAATAATACATGGTGTAGTTTCCTATCCTGTCATGGTTGCTATTAGGTACATAATTAAATAACCTATCATATAACATTCACCTTAGAATACCAACGGGAGCATTATGGCAATTGTAACACATTGAATCCTTTTCCTGGGAACTGTTCCTGTTCACCAGGTAGTTTATTTCACCCTGTCTTACCTTAACATTGAATCATTCATCAAGCCATACCTAAAGTGTATAAAGCCACATCTACCACAAAACAGAATGAGGCGGTTGACCTTTGGTGTTTTTTTATGAATTTGTTCGTGCGTGTAAGATCACACTGGAAAGATAGAGAACAACACTAAACATTTAGATTCCATTTTTGAAATAACCGACACATAGCCAAAAGGCAACCCTTGCGGTCGACTTTAGGATACTCCAACAAAATATGTTTCTTAAGTCGGCCACCACAAATTTCCAAAAATCAAACAATATAACCATCAACTGAATGCTTGAAAACATGGCAAAACAATCACAGAAACGTAAAATAACACTTTGGTCAACAATATAAGTACAATTATCGTCGATTCGACGATCCCCGTTAATCCGATGCACCAATCTTTAATAATAGATGCTGAAAGAGATTACAAAATTTAAAAAAAAGCATCTGTGATTACAAAAAGTTTAAAAAACATCGGTTAATGCATTGAAAAATAAGAACATTAATTTTTGGTTAATGCTCTAGTGTTAACTAGATAATTTATTGTCAATCATTAAAAACATGACAATACCTTAAGAGGAACGGCTTCACGGCCTGTTTCATACAAAACTTAATTTTGGATTTAGGCCAAAATACTCACCTAGAGCTAATAATTTTTTTTTATCAAAAAGTATAGGAAATATCTAGTATGGATTAGAAGTAATATATTCATTTTGTTTTACATTATGAAATATAGGCCTTTTAACAATTATTTGGGGGCTAACAGTGATTTAAGAAAAAGTTTAACCCCGTTTACTTTAAAATATAAAATTAACAAAAAAATTGGTGGACTTTAAATTAAATTAAAAACAACCGATTTTATTTGGAACACAGATTTGCCGTAGATAATTTAAAATATCGACACGAAAAAAGGTTTTTTTTTTAAAGGTTTAGTTTTTATATTTTTATTACGTAATCATATTTACATGGCAAATATGATAATTTAAAAAAAAATACAGTAAACCCGCAAATAATTTTCTAAGTTGCCTCTAAAATTATGAAAATTACTTTTTTTCACGGCCTATACTTCATATTTTACAACAAAAAACAAATAAAATACTTCCCATCCATACTAGATATTTACTAAACCTTTAATTTAAAAAATATATCATTCAGTTTAGGTGGGTATTTTGGCCTTAAATCCAAAATTAAGTTATGTATGAAAAAATCAGCGCAGCCGCTCCTCTTCATATTTACATTTAAATTTATGAAATAATATTGTCAACCGATAAACCAATATTTAAGTTACCTACGAACAGAAACAATAAATTTTATTGTTACTGATCATCAAAAATAATTCCATCTCATAAATAGATAATTTTGCATTTCATTGTTTCACTTTAAATTCAAACTCTGTCCAAGAACTTGTAACAAAGCTAACAAAACTTCTGTTTTAAAAGTATGCAAATATATTACAAAATTTACAGTAATTTACTTAAATCTTCTGCAGTTTATTTAATATAATAATTGGATAAGTTGTTTACGTTAATTGTTGTGTTTTTTTCTAGTCATGGAGGTTTTAAACACCTTTATTGAGGATCTGAAGAAGCATGGAGTCGGTCGAAGAGCTCCGGATGATGTATTCTTCAAGGATAACAAGCTGTATCCGCAGTTGGCCAAACGTTTGGGATTGACCGACATTGATGATGAAGAATTGTGCCACAAACAGTAAGTTATCTTTTGAATATTGCCAATTAATCAAAACCTAATTTTTAGATTTATTCAAATAGTTTTTTTATTACAGAAAGCATTACGTGTGACAATTTTTTTAATCAAAGTTTTGAGTCTTTATTAAAAAGATTTTCCCGTTTTAAGACAGTCAAAATCCATAGCAGAAAATATGTTTTCTAAAGCAGTAAAAACTCTCAAATGTAATGCTCTGGCATCATGAAATCTGAACACATTTTTATATCTGGATTGACTACATCAATACAATTACTTCAGTTGCATCATTTTCATTCTGGATCCTTGAAATATCTATTCTAACTGTACAAAAATATGTCGATACCAGTGGCATGCTGTCCACGAAGGCTGAAAAGCTGTACCTACCATAATATAAACGAACCATTAAAGAAAATTGAAGAATTGTTGATAAAAATAAAAAAAAATCTGTGCATTTTTTATGTAACAATCATTCTAATTTAATAAATTGTTCCTATATGACCATATACAATAATTCATACACGAACTTGAAAAACTACATACAGCTTACCTTTGGTCATAGATCGATGCACGCCACTGGTCAATAGTATACGTTCCATATTTTTCAAGAAAAAAACTAATAATTTAGCAGTGTACTAAAAACTAGTTATTCTACTTTTAATATCAATGGTTGTTTTTATTTTTTTTATTGTTACAATAATATTATGCTGTTATCTAATCAAATTATAATAATATTTGTACACAGGTTGGTGTTTAAAAATCGGAGGTCTGCTAAAATTAAAAGAAAGATGGCTCCTCTCGATTTAAAAATAAGTTTTGTTAAATGTACCTATTGTAAAGACAATAATTTCTTTCTTACCTAGTCTACAATTATAACAATTGTGTTTATTGCACTGAACAGTTTATTCCTAGAATAAAGTGTGAATTATAAAGATTTAAAAGAAAAGTGATGTCCCCAATTTACATGCATCAGACATGTCAACGGAATTGATTTTCGGTTCGAGAGAAAATTTCTACATCGTAAAGTGGCAAAATCGAGATCACCGTCCCTTAGCAGACTAAGATTGTCCTTGCATGGACACAAACTCACAGCTTCACAAATCGGAATATTTTTTTACGTGTGTGAAACAAAATATCGTAAATTGCGAAACTATCAGCCTGCATCCTCAATCTCAACCTGCCAAAAAACAATGACTTTGGCTTTGCCAGTTTTTGTTGTATGCTCGCAGTGTATTTTAAAGTTTTTAGTCAATTTCTCCAAAAGTAAGGAAAAAATTTGTTTATTCAGGCACACGGTGCACTTCTATCAATTTATCTCTTCAGTTGTTTATTTATTTATTTTTATAAACAATAATTATTAGCCTGAAACACTCATCCAAATTGAAAAAACCTTCCGAGCAAAGATAAATGT
>JAHDVE020011046.1:0-76734 GCA_022606495.2 Halesus radiatus
ACAAAAAATATTCCTTTGATAATCTCTAAAGGCTTGAATTAAATTGATGTACCTATACTCGTACAGGTTATAATCTGTTTTTTTACTCGGAGATTGGGGTAATGCGTATCAAATCCTTTGCTAATATGCTCTTTGGTGCTTTTTTAAACTTGCGAGTGCCTCGGGTTTTCTTTGTGAGTGTTTTTTGCCGTTTTCGTAATAAATGAAATTATGTGTTTACGGTGCTCGACGAATTTCCATTCAATATTAAGGTTTTCTTTAAAAAATAAATGCAAACATTCCCAGGTTACGAATAACGTGATAATACAAGTATTTTAATTTTCCCCACAACCAGTAAATGAATAAAGTTGCTTGAGAAATGGTGGAACGCTTAGCTAACGGAGGATTGAACCCGCGACGCCTGGATGGGACCCTCACACAACTCAATCTTGGCATACACTTCTTACTTCATTCACATTCATACATTCTCTTCTGCTATTCTGACTTCTCACATTACCCGACTCAAGTATTTGATTCACTTGATCGTGCCATGTCTTCTTCACCGGCTTCTTCCTCCATTCACATTCACGTCATATATTCTCTTTATACTCCTTTTGTCGTTCATTCGCTCTACATGCCCAAACCATCTAAGCGTCCCTTTCTACGCTTACATCAGTATTGGGTTATTTGTGAATCTCAATATTTTTGACACGATCATACATGGTTATGTCTCCGAGGTCTCATTTGTACAGCATTCAGTCTACTTTCATCCATCCTCCGCCAGTTCCATGCCTTACTGCCATACATCAGGGTTGGTATCAGTACTCCATTGTGGACTACTAGCTTCGCTTCTTTAGACATTGTTTTGTTAGCGCCAATCACGTTCAATCCTTAATTAATGGAGTTTCCTGCATTCACCCTTCTTTCAATATCCCTATCAGTCTTTCCATCTCACCGTACGAGTGTCTTTTTTGTGTCAAGATACAGAATTTATTAATTAAATATTATTTATCCTGATGAGGGAAGCTTTACAACTGAAATATGTAGATATTTATATATTAAAAACAGTGATGTAAACAAGATTCTTTTTATGAATTATTGTGTTTTTTCAGTTTTTTTTTCAAATCTGTTTATAAGTATTTTCAGACTGAAACAAAAAATTGCCATTTTTATATCTAAATATTAATATTTTAGAGGGAAGTTTGCGGATCGATAGTCACTTTCTCTGTGGTTATCTTTGAATATTTCTGAGCATTAAATTTTAATAGTAGCGAGTTTAGATTTAACTTCTAACAAAGAACAAAGCCAACCATCAAAGAAAGTAATGCAAAGAAGAACAAACCGTTTTGAATTTCATTTCCAACGTTAGTTGAAATTAAATTATTTGGTAAAGCGGTTCCCTTCATACCGAAATATTGTTAGAGTCGTTGTTTCTTTAACAAATGAGAACTATGTACTATTATTACACCAAATAATAAAAGTACAGTTATAAGCAAGTAACTACAGGAAGTATCCAAGTAAGGAGAACAACTTTACATTAATATTTCTATTTTTGAAACATGATGGAATTCCATTCTAATGATTAAATAAAAGACATTTTTTTAAACACTATTCCAGTTTTATTTTTGACCGTGGACCAGTTTCAGTCTGGTACCTGGTACATTTTATTCTTAGGCTATGGGTTATGTACAGTTTTGGAGATCAGGGGTAACAAACCATGAGTTTGTATTAGATCACATGAAGTGGAACTATTATAACAATAACAGAAAACTATAGATATAAGTAAGATAATATGATAAACATTTAACAAGTTGAGTTATTTTTTTTTATTTATATTAACATCCACTCGAAAAGCCCTGAGGTTTCTCTCAAAACCTGTGTCATCATTGGGAATGTTGAGTGGTAGAAGTTACCCAAGTCTTTGTGTATGGACGGTAACACAAAACTAGTAAATCATTTCACAAGCGAACTATTGAGCAAAAGAACGAGTCGTGACAACACAAGGGTATATGCATATAATTTTATTAAATAATATCCCACGTCAATAAACAACTGCAACACATTTATATTGTATTCATTTTTTTCTCAGTACAACGTACATCCTTGTAGAATTTACATATCTCTCTGGCCTCCCTGTTCCTACTCTACCGAGTATACTGGCTCTCGGCCAGTCCCATCCCTCCCAGGGCTGCAATCCGCCGATTGAGCGATCACCGGGCAAGATTACATAATGAGATTGACTCGGCGCCCGCGGCACTTCTCGCCAATCCCGGCCAGATTAGGAGGCTTAATCAATCTCGGCCGACGAGTTCGGCGTTGCGGGGATGCTGTATCTATAACCTATCCTGTACCCTACACAGTTTATTTACAACTATACACCGTGCGTCCTCTGTTGTTTTAGAACATTCGGAAATTCAAACGATTGTATGGGACATAGAATATTTAAAACTGATTATTTCATATAATAAATGTGGATAACTTTCTTTAAACCACTGTATTAATAAATAATTCGTTAAACACTGGTTTAAACAAATTTATTCATATTTATTACTAGCAATAGATTTGACAGCGAAAGTAACCATCTCCAAATAAAGTTCATAAAGTAACATACATTGATTTATATATATATATAAATCAATGTAAGTTTGTTTGTTTTTCCTCGATTTTCCCGAAAACTATTATACCGGTTTCGCTGAAAATATTACAGTTTGTTTTTATTAGTACCGGGAAGGTTTAGAAAGTGGTTTTAATGAAATCCAATATCTAAAACTGTTGCTATAACGTTTTATTTTATATATATAGATGACGCCACACAATCATTAAACATGTTTCGAAGAAACTGATTGTTTCCGTTCGATTTCTTTATTTATTAAAAACTTATGAATAATTTTAAAATCAGCAAGATTAAATTAATGTTCACAATTCTAATATTTTTTGATAACTTCGTGAAGCCAGTGAAACTATGGTATCCTATTATGGTATTAGGTAAATGGTATGGTATTATATGTAAAATGGCTTCTAGCTAACGAAAAATTAATGTAAAATGTAATTTTAATGGAAAATTCAATTTTAAGGTAAACGTAATTTTGATGGTAAATGAAATATCAATGGAATATGTAATTTTAACGGAATGTGTAATTTTTATGGAAAATGTAATTTTTGTGGAAAATTCAATTTTAATGATAAATGTAAATATAATTGAAAATGAAATTTAATGGAAAATGTGCTTTTGACGTACATGTATTTTTAATGAAAAAAGCACTTTTAATTAAAAATGCATTATTAATAGAAAATGTTTTTTTTTATGGAAAATGTATTTAGTGGAAAACGTAATTTATGAAACGTGTATTTTTATATATTTGTATGTGTATGTATTTTTAAAGAGTGTTTAAATGCAACTACATTTTTATATCGGGTATGATAAAGTTCCCACGTTTCACAATCAAACGAGGTTTGCCGAGATGTGAGATAGAGAAGGAACAAGAAAAATCTCATCGAGATGACTTCACTTGATATCAAACAAAGTGTTTAAACCAAAGGGTGGTCGTTTACCAAACTGACACAGACGTAATGTAGATATTATACAAATGTACAGGGTGATTAGTACTTGATGCGATATATAAATCATGGTGAGAGCTCTGTAACGTCTTGTTTATTTGCATTAAATTTGTCGCTTGCGATAAAGATAAGGAAGATAAAACGAAACTATCAACTATATGCATCTACAATGTTCTCTATATCAGAAGTAGAATCCTCGCGTGGAGGACCATATACATTCCACTGTAATAAATAAAATATAACAAGCGTAATGAAACTAAATTAATTATATAGTAACACCATAGTGGTAGATACTCTCAGCAAAAAAATCTAAACATTACTGAAAATAGTTTTAAATGTGTTAAGTGAGCAGATCTGAATAGCTAGGTACTTCTCAGCCTCCATCTTCTCTATCTCATTCCCTTTCTACTTCCTTCAGTCTCGTAACATATTAAATAAATTGAGGTTGCATTCACATAGGATCACATTAATAAACAACAAATGTATTCTTACGTACACGAGCCATTTTTTGATTCGGATGAATAATTAGAAATATTTGTTTATAAATAGTGAAATGACTATAAAAATTAATAAATTCTTATTTAAAAAGACTGAAGAATTGGCGAATCAACGACAAAACAACATTTCTTCCAACCCCTCTGACAGTCAGCACCCAAAAACAAACTTCACAGGTTGCTCAAGAAATGCTACGAATGATTTATATGTAAAATCAATACGGGTGTAACTAGGAAACTGTTTAAGGTTTCAAAAGACGATAATCATCAAACTATACCATTTTTGAGTGCTGAGGTTCAAATTTTAAGGAGGTACAGGCAAATCAATTTACAGAGATTCTTGCTTGTGTAGTGGTGTACACCGATAGTGATTCAAATTGGTTCGAAATATTTCGGAACACCCACCCCCCAATCCCCCCTTATCCTGCAGAAATCCTGCGATACAGTACACAACTGCACAAGCAACAATCTCTTTAAAATGATTCTAACGTAATTTTTTTGTCCTGTTCTACCACCTCCCAATCTATTATTCCCCATTTTGTATAACTGCCTTCCAGGCGAATTTAAAAAATAAAAAAGTACGGGTATATTTAATAGAAATTGTTTCATCTAAAAATGAAATTAACACAATAAATAAAAAGTGTAAGATTGTAATGTATTTATTAATTTATATAGTTAATCGTTCAAGTTAAATAATTGATCAAGTAATTTATTTTTTTTCGAGAATTAAAAAATAAAATAAAAACATAATTATTTATTAATTGATAAACTAAAGTTCTTAAAAACTTAAGACAAGATTTTTGTGCATAGCGCAAAGGGTAACAATTATTATTTTTATAAACAATAATTATTAATCTAAAACACTCATCCGAATTGAAAAAACCTTCCGAGCAAAGATAAATGTCGCCGGCAGGACTCGAATAATAATTATTATTATTCATAATTATTTCTTTATTGTTACATTCGCTCAAATAATAAATCGATTTCTAAAAATCGTTAAAAAGTCGGAGATCTAAATGCCTCTGCCATCATCGTTTTAAGTCAAATTCTATGTTTTATTGTCCTAGAAATTTATGGCCAAAAAAACTGCATATTTCAAGACGTTAGAGCTCGTCGTTCGCGAGTTTTCAGTGAGGAAACAGACAGATTTTCTTCTTTATTTTTGACTAGTCAATTTAATTTTAAACACATGATTAAAGTTATTATCTTTTGATGTGTGTCGAAATTAATTTCGAAATCTGACTTATAAACATCATCAGATTCAATAAGGTTTTCAGTGGAATCAGGAATGACAAGTGTCGGCAGCCTAATATTGAATAGCATTCAATATTAGGCCCGCGAATAAATGATTATGTGAAAATAACTCCATTTCCTCTCGTGTTCCGCCATTCCAACCTCCCCTGCCTTCCGTCGAGGCCTTAATCAACTCAAATTTTATCCAACTCAATGAGCACTTATCAAACATTGTTCAGTCGTCCATTGTTTTATATTGCAATGATGCATTTCTGAGTGAAATTCGAATACTAATTTGAATTTCATTTTAATTTGAGGTTCTACTATTGGTTCAGGAAATCAATTTTTATAGGGGATGAAAAACCATTTTTTTATTTAATATTTGGTACCATAGCCCTAATTTGGTGAATTCTGGCAGGCTAAGAAAGAAGTGGGAAGTTGACGGGAAGAAGAAGGTTGGGAAGTATCCGACTATCCTAATCGCTAGATATAGTTAAAGCTATTTCAAGCAACGTTACAATTCGTCGATAGTCGTCGACAAGAACATTATTATCATCAAATTATTATAGAATGTTCTAGTGTTCTTGTCACAATCATTGGTGCTATGTCAACCGGAAAGTGGGATTTATTAAAAGAGAAAAAAGGGGAAGTTCGGAAGAGAAAGGATTAGAAGAGAGTTTAGAAGTGTTTATTTCGGTTTTATTTCTAGTTTTAATAGTATGGAATTACAGCCTGGGGACTTTCCTGTAAAACAAACATCAATCGTGTTCAATCAGTACAAAATTCATTGGTTAAATTATTAGCTCATAAAAGTTTATACGAACAAAGGCATAATATTCCATACTTTTATCAGTCTCAAAATTCTTTCAGTTAGATTAATTCTGTGGTACAAAATTTTATTTCAGTACACTAATAACCCTATATTTAATTCAAATAGAATAGAGCACACTTACAATACTCGTCGCAATTTTAATAAAGGATTAATGGTTCCTGAGCATAAAAAAAATATGGACAAAGAACTTTAGAACACATGATTCCTAGTTGTATAAATATGTTACCCGATGAAATAAATAAAAAAACTGTATTAAAACTAAACCATTAATAAACACATTGAAAACTTGGCTATCTGAAATAAGCTATTTGTATTAGAAATAAGGAAATATTATTATATTTATGATTTATTGCTTTCGTTTATGCTTTTATTTTATCCATTTTTAATTTATTTTTTTGCAGAATATTTTAGAGTAATATTATTGATAAATATTTATATTTTAAGCTTGTTACATATGTTTTTTTATGTTTTCATTATACGTATTGTTTTTTTTATGTTTTTATTTTACATTTTTTGTAACCTTGTCGGTAAATTTTATGTTTTAAATGACAAGCTGCCGTTAGGCAAACTACAAAAAGTAGTTTATCGGGACATTTTTGAATTGTATTTTTTCTCTTGTAAAAATTAAATAAAAAAAGCCTTTTTTCTGAGACAGTCCTAACACCTAAATTCCACAGTATAATATTTTATATTATATACGTAATATTTAATCTGCAACGTTTTTATTTCTTTGTCTTTAATTTTTTTATTCGTGAATAAATACATATATGGTATACCCCGCAAATTTAAACATTTGTATATGTGAATTACCGTTTGATTCATTATTTAAATAGATATTGTATTAAAAGTCACATGATTATTAGACATTGAATTATTTTCACTTTCGTATTTTTGCTGACGAGACTATGACGCTGGTGGCCGTTATATTTGCAATTAAATTATTATTGTAAAATTTAAGAGATAATTAATTATCTCATAATTTATATAATAATGGTAAATTTTAATCTTTTTTAAAAAACCTGAATTTATATATATATATATATATATATTTCATACTATCTGATGTATGCTTGTCATTAGGGTACCATAATTGATTGGACAGCGAAGGTAACTATCTTCAAATAAAGAAAAAATCATTTGAATATTTTATTTCATTCCAAACGTTTATTTTTAAAAAAAATATCTAAATCATAAAGTTCTTAAGTAGGTACCTACTCGTGTTTTCCATTTTGAAAATATTCGGCCCAAAAAAACCTTCTTCTTTTGAATATGCAATCTGTGGCTAACCAGAGTGTTATATCTATGGGCTTACCTAAATAAAACATGGCGGGTTCAATGTTTTTCATAGTAATTTTAAAACGTTAAAAGCAACAATTTTACATATTGAATTTCATTCAAACTACTCTCTAAACCTTTCCGGCTCTACTAATAACAAACTGTGCGATTTTCATCGAAACCGGTACAGTAATTTTCGAGAAAATCGAGGACAAACAAACTTACATTGATTTTTATATATATTTAGATATACGTTACCATTCAAATTTTCCTACAACAAAAGAAAACGTAGGTAGTACTAAATTTTTCAAATCTTCAAATTTAATATTTAAAAACCTGTAAAAAGAACATATGAAAAAACTTTCCAAAAAACAGGTCTTTAACGATTATACCTTAAATAATTAATCATTCATTATTAACACAAAGGGTAACCAAAAAGAGATTTGATATACACTAAAATGTAAATCATCTTTCAATAAAAGAAAAATTGCTACAAAACTTTCCACCAGAGGAAAATGGAAAAAGTTAATGGGTACAAGAAACACAATTACTTAAGCTTGCGGAAGAAGATTTCTAATTCCGAGTAATTTATAATTTCTAATTGTTTCTCTTCACATAAGAATATTTCTAATTTCCTGTACTAAAAATATATCAGAAACGAAATGAAATAAACAAACAAAAAATCTAATCTACCGCAGCACTGGACCTCCAGAACGACGAAAATACTATAAATACTCTCCAATACTGTTTTGTACAGATACTTATTCATATTGTATCAACATTTTAAAAAGATGATCATTTTTCATACTATTTTTTTGTTGAACCTTTGAAAATATTAATTGTTTTTGTGTTCAATTCGTAGAACTCCATTTATTTTTATTTAAATTTAATGTAAATCAAATTTAATAATTATTATTAAATTTGATTTACATTAAATTTTTAAAAAACTTTTGAAAATATGCTTCAACGTCCAATAACAAAGCTTTTCAATGTTTCTATAAAAACCCATTTTCAGAAGGTCAATTTTAATTTCAATCCGGGACAAAATCCTTTGTGGCATCAAGATAACAATTCGGAAAAATAATGTTCCTGTACTATGATAGCACAATTTAATCGTTGTAAAACTATAATGGTTATGAATTACGTTAGGTATACAAATCTATATAAATAGAAGATTTTGTTTTTGACTTAGACAAGGTGTACTTATCTATTTTTTTATTTATTTAATAAATTAGCACATGCACAGCACCTTTGAGGTAATTTTTCATAAAAATGGCGCTATAAAGATATTCTAAATATTATTATTAATTAATTTAATGTTATTGTGTTGAATTCGCAGCCATTCCAATTATTTATTTTTTAAATAAAGGTAAATCAAATCTAATAATGTTATTGTTATGTTTCTCGCGTTTTTTTTATTATTGTGACAGCTGTTCCAGCGTTCAAATCTATTTTCGGACTGTGTTTGGATCACATTGAGACGACTGAAGTATATGATTTTATTTACCACTGGCCGGTTTTAATTATTTTGTTTTTTTTATATGTTTCAGTTAACCAATTTAGTAATAAGTTTTAAAAAATCGTTCGTGAAATAATTGATGTTTTAACGTGAAGATTGCCTAAATAATACGCAGAGTTGATACTTTTCTAATGATTTTTCTCAGTCATAATGTCATATGTTTGAATAGTCTTCAATGTATTATTCTGTTCCGTTTTGATTCAATATATAAGTACACAGAACCAGTGTAAAATTCAATATTGCGACAGATGTTTGAATATCAGACACAATCTATAATGTTTAACAGATATTGATACTTTCAGATGAAGCTGAATCCAAACTGTCCGCTTTTCATCCCGAATTTATCTCCCGATTGGTGAAGAATCGAGTTCGCAAATACGAATACGTGGATTGATCCCGTGCCCGTTCCGCAGATCATAAAAGCCGGAAAAGCATGAAGGGGAAAACAGCAAAGTGATTCGTATTCAAATCACCCTGCCAACATTCAATTAAGATTCCAGCATCACGTCACGTGACGTCCACCCGACAGCGACAGTTTTCCGACCAACGTGCTTCGTGCCTGGCCAAATGAATATTATTTATGAACACGGAAGAATTTGACATACCGTACTGCGAGATGAGAAGAACGTGGATGCTGTGGCAGACTTAATGATCTCAGAATGCTCCGGGATCATCACAAAGCCGGGAAAATCCAAAAGAACTCCGGCGGTCGCACCTGTAGAAAGTTCACACACACTAACGCCATTTGCGGTACACAATCACAAAAGAATCCAGCCACAAAACTGAGTGTCTCGAACAACCCTTAAACGTTCACAGCGGAGCCCATCCAGCCATTTTAACTCAGCGAGTCTCAGCAACTCCAGACGGGTTGGCTTTTTTTTATAATTTTTGAGTTGTGGTTCGGCTCGGGTCGGGCCAGGGCTCGCTAGCTCTAGACCTCACCGCTCGGCCTGCGCTACCGCACTGGGCGGCCGGGAGACGGGCGGCGGGGCGCGCATGCGCGAGGGCGGGGGGTAGGGCGGAGGCTGTTCACTCCTGACACCAGCAACCAGCATCCTGAGGAGGATTCAGTCGGCGTACAGTTAAATAATGTGACTGCGCAAATTTTCAGCAGTGGAAACTTGCTTCAACAGCAATAAACATATTTTTAATAATGTGTAGTTTGTGCAGTGAATTAAGGTTTAATTAATTAAAGGACTCTACTTTTCCATATCATTATGTGGAAATTTTTGCTCATTTCTAGGCTTTTGATTTAAAAGAGATCTAAAACAATACTTATTAAAAGCAAAAAACAAAGTCTTTAATGCATACTGTGAGCATGGAGGATGATCAATTAGTATGGCCTATTTTGAGTTTCTTCTCATTTGTCTGTTGATGAAGGAAACCATAGAAACCTAATCAAGAGAAAACTATAAGTGTTCCCAGACATTTCTGACTTTTTTCTAACAAGCAACGTCCGTTTCCAGTGGCGTGCAGCCCATATAGACTGAAAAGTTGTGCCTACCTTATGATTTCTGGTTAAAAAACATCTTTTTTTTCTAAATTTAAATACCTTGTATGTCATAATCGTTCTGCTCTAAGAAATCGTTACTTCTTAACAAATATATAAATTTTTGTTGCAACCTCTCTTGAAAGCCTTATTTTTCAAACATTTTTCCTCCTCAAGTTAGTGCTTCACGAAGATTCTCATAAAAATGAGCTACGTATCCAAAGTAAGCCGCGAAGTTATGGACTATTTTGATTGATAGTTCGAGAAAAATGGTTGGCTTTTTATCACTAATAATTGTGCAGATGTTAATTTTACTTTCACTATAATACTCTGCTCCCTTAAGTGCTAACTTTATTGATTTTATGAAGTTGCATCAATATAGTTTCAAATAGTTCAGAATTTATAAATACACGATAAATAGTGCATTTTGACAGCTACAACTGATAGGGCTTGTATTTCTATGATTTTCCGGTTTTCATGGTGAAAAGTTGTAATCAACACCTGAAAAGCTACAGCTTACTATTGATTAAGAAGCAATGCGCGCCACTGTTCGTTTCGTTCTTATAAATATCAGTGATGAGGCATGTAAATAGGCCACATCAAAGAAACGGATACCCCGTAAAATAATGAGTAAATAAAATAAATTCTAAAAATAAATTAATTTAATAGCGAATTAAATTTAATAAATAATCAAATATTTTTTTAAAAATAGCTCTTAAATCTCTTAAATTTATTTTCATGTTAATATTTGTAATAATAATTTTTTTTTATATTTCTAATTTAAATGTATTATTCAATGTTTTATAATTATTTCGTTATAAGCATTTTTGATCTATTACTTACCTACTTTTATTCAATTTTGTTTATGCTCATATTTTGTATATTCTTAAATGTTTTAAAAATTTTTATCATTTTTCTATACTTGAAATTATTTTTTAGTATTCATTTATTCCTGAAGATGATAGCATTGCTATAGAAACATGTAGAAATATGTATATATTTTAATTAAAGTGGTGTATACAAAGTGTATTTTTTAATTATATAAAATAAATTCTATTTAATAAAATGAAAATCCTCACTAACCTTAATCAGCGTACTTTCTTGCAACAGGATCAGCGACATTTTCTTCCAATAGGGCTTCAAATGCAGGCAGATTCACTAGGCATTATCTTTGTGTATAATACTGACATCATTGTTAGTTGTCTTGATCGCCTGCATAATTTTGATGAATAAGTTCATTTAGAACAGGGGATTCTTCCTTGTGGCTTTTCACTATACTGACATCATCCAATGTCAGGTTGCATTTTCTAGTTACATAAGATGAAAAAGAACTCTTACAATATTCAAATTAAATAGAGTTTTTTTTTCATTTTTATGTAATTGGAATTATATACTTTTTTTGAATCAGCGTAATTTGGGATACAAAAATTTTAATAAATCCAGCAAGCTTTAATTTTTTTTACTTAATTTGTTTAATTTCAGAGGCGCGTTTAGTACAGACACCGCCACAAGTCTCCGCTAGATCTATCTGCCACAAGTGTCGCGTACAAGGGTAGCAGAGTTTTGAGTATCTAAGGAGATGCCTCTGGAAGCCGTGGGGGAAATGAGAGGGGGAGAGCGCATGCGCAGAACTAGTACAGGATTGTATTAAGAGATGAAATTTACAAGTCATGTTTTAAAACACTTTTATGTAGAGAGGAAAATGTATTAAATATTGGTTTACCACTAAGTTATTAGTTGTGGCATAGGGTAAGAGTTTTGACTCTGAGTCAACGATCTCGGGTTCGATTTCAGAAAAAGTACAAAAAAAATGATATTTCAATAAAGAAAATCTTCAATCAACATCGCATTGTTAATTTGTACATATATTATACATAGTTATGTGTTTTTTTTTCATATCGGTGGGAGTGAAAAGTGTTTGAATATACTGTTTGCTGGGAATTTATGTGGTTTTTAAGTATAATTTTTCTGAGTATTATTTCAAGTGGTAATAATGAAGATTTTTAAGGACCCCCCCTCGGGCCAACGATTCCGTATTTTAACACTGAATGGGCTAATACAAAGAAAATATCTTTTAATAATTTCTGTGTTTCGGAATCTAAAGAATACGACAATTAATATTCTTATTCTGTCTATAGTCGAATCTATTTGATATTTACATTTAATATTACCATTATTTCCATTTATTATAATATCGACTTAATATCGACATATATTCGACATGTATTCACAATATCGACATTCTTCATAATAATACCCTTTCAAAATATCTAACCGCAGTAATACGTACGATCACAAATTGATGCACGAGTAAAAAATGTATCGAGAGCATCTCCTGTTCCGATCCTTTCTTCCTCTTCCTCTCCCCCCTTCCTTCTTATTTCGTTTTTTCTAATAAAACATCTTTACTTAACCAATTTTAGCATAAGAAACTTTGTTGGCTTACCTTTTGTCAAAACTTCATTTTATATAACTCTGTATTAAAAGCTGTTTGTTTCTTACAAATAAATAAATAATTCCGAGATATTTTATGTTTGATTTACTGCATAAATCGATACAATTTGAATCGCAACTTATATGTCCCAGTGGGCAATATCTGTTATGAACTTGTGGTATTTTCCGTCAGGCTATAAGGTATATAACAAGTTTTTTTAGTAATTATATTAAGTGTTAATAGATTTATATCGAAACATGTTTTCAAAATATTAATTGCTGTATTATCTTAATATATAACTAATCATCACGCCGTTTCCCCGCAGGGGTAGGCAGAGAAGACGGACCGCCAAACAACTCGATCTTGGCATACACTTCTTGCTTCATTCACATTCATACATCGTCTCATACATTATCTTCTATTATTCCGACTTCTCACATGGCCCAACTCAAGTATTTGATTCGCTTGATCGTGTCATGTCTTCCTCGGGCGTCCCCGGATTCTTCTTCCATTCACATTCGCGTCATGTGTTCTTCTTACAGTCCCTTCTTCGTTCATTCGCTCTACATGCCCAAACCGTCTAAGCGTTCCTTTCTTAACCTTACTCATTGCGCTTACATCAGCCTTGCATTCTTTACGAATCTCAATATTTTTCACACGATCATACATGGTTTTGCCACGCATTCGCCTCAGAGATCTCATTGTATTATGTATGTGTGTATTTGTGTATATTTGTATTTGTGTACATATATATGTATCGACTGCCATAATTCGTACATGTGCTTAGTTTGGAAGTCGAAACCATGTTAAAAAAAATTTAACTTAATTTTTTTTAAATGTAATCAGGTTTTTTTTAAATATTACCTGTATTTCTGAATTTTCATGAAATTTCTTTAATATTTCCATTAAATATCATTTATTCCGTAGAGCCGCAAATTTTAATTAACATGTTCCCGTTAATCCCTCGAGCCATCCCTCATGTACCTACCAACTTTTTAAGTAGGTACCTCTACCTATATATTTGTATTTACTAGAGAAAGGGTATTTACCCAATGAATTTATTTGATTTATAACCACGCAATAAAAAATTTCATTTTATTATTTTCCTAGCTTAAGTAGATGCTTTACTTCATCATGCCATGTCTTCCTTGGGTGTGTCCGAATTCTCGTTCCATTCACTCAACTTTCACCGTCCATCCACTATGCATGTCTCATCCAATTTCCTCGACCGTAATTTTCCTAATGTCATATAAATGTGAATTTATTTTGAGTTGTTTGCCTTTCCTGAAGAAGTGGAGATTATGTCAAAAACAATTTGGTTTTAAACTCAAACAATGAAATGCATACAATGTTCAATAATATCCATCACTCCTCCACTAGAGATACAGGGTGGTTACAAAACAATAAATACATTGTCCGTCCCCAAGTACGCGCCGTGAAAACGTAGAATTTATTTTCCACACATCCTGTAATGCGCAAAGGAGCCGACCGTAGGTGCGAGCGGGATGGCTATAGCGACTACAGTGCGCCAAAGTGGGACACAGATAGAACAATTACTTCTACACAACTCGAATCTGTCGGCCGCGCAGAAAACTGAGAGAAATGAACTCTGCGGATCCACCAAAACGACATCCTGTATTTCATACCCACTAATCAAAATGTATTCATTATTAATCGATGCATTTAGAAAAAAAAAATTGGAAAAGCGCAACTTTTTGTGAGGACACAAATTACTTAATTTCTCATTTAGCTTGGACGTCGATCTACACATCGTTTTCACAAACATCCTTTATAACAGGACCACTCTTCAAAAGGTACCCGAAATCCCAGGAAGAATGGATAAATGACCCATTTTTATATGAATTTTAGAATTTCCTCTTGGCGTAGACCTTTTTATCCAAGTTTTTTTTGTAAATACCGCACAAGAGTCCCTACTGCCCGAAGCCAGTATTACTTTGACATTCCCATATTAGGCATGTTGAACGGCTGGAAGGAGTGGGGAGGGGAAGGAGAAGGACGAAGGTTGGGAAGCACATAACATTTTACATCACCAAACACGGCTAAAGGCATTTCACGCAAACGTTATTTTGTTTCTCTCGGATTTCAGGGAGTGCATCGCCTCGTTTCCAAGTCGTCTAGGTTGAAACTGCACGTGAATTTGCAATCGTACCCTTTATGTTATCAAGTTTAGTTTTTGGTATATATGTAAATTCGTAATCGGAGCCTGCTTCTAAAACAATGGTAATTATAATCATTTTAATTCTGGAGGTAATCGATAAATATTCATCAAAATTATTCAATAAAACAATCTACCAAAACAATCTACCAAAACAATTTCGTTTAATTAGAAATATGATATTCTATTAATTCGTTCGGAAATGAGGCAGACAAGTCACAATGTTGAATTTCGTTTTTGTTTTTCAACATCATTCTATTATTATAATTTGGATTTCGATATTCAAAATTTTTCGGATTTTATAATCTGGTATTTCGATTTTCAAATTTTTCGATTATTCTGATCATTGATTTTTTTACCACATCCGTTATTTTCCACATCCCTACACGTAAATTCTAAAATCCTATAAATTTTCAACGCTACTTTTCGATGGAGCTTTACTCATTACTTGGTTCACAGGTGTTTGTTTGTTGACAAGATCATTAATGAATAACATCCTGTTTTACAAGCCCATTCGTCAAAAAGATCCGTTGAACCTTCACAGTTTGTTAAAATTTATTAATTTCATGGTGATTTTTCGATGAATTCACTTTCTACTACAATACAGTAGGTAATGGCAAGATACAATGATAAACAACGCCCAGTACAACGCGCAATCTATCAAGAAGTACAAATTTCTTCTTTCTTTACGCAAATGTTTTCGTTGCTCGTCGACTTGTTTTTACTAGGGCAAGATTTTTGGAATAAACTGAAGAACGTTAAAAATTACTAATACTTCGAAAGAAATGGAAAAAGTCTTCATTTCTCAATAGTCCTTCGTTGATTTTACAAATTGTTTGCTACATGAATGCTTGGATGAATATAATAATAAAAACAAATGAAACAATTCCGCTCCCCGAAAATCGCTCATAATTAAATCTTAGTTAAAATTTATATTCGCTTTAAAAAAAAACAATAAACACAATTACCTTAAAACCAATCTGTGAACCAGCGAGAAACTTGGACAAGAGCGGGACTACAGTTGGCGTTCCCAGTATAATTTAACCGCACAGAACGACATTCATATTTTCTCTATCGTAATCCCTGGCATCTTCAAGACGCGCATTAACTAATCGCTTCCTACAGCTTCTTCTTTAATCCATCTCACAACGTAGCCCAAGCGGCGATATATTTCCCCTGATTGTATGCAGAACAGACAGAGGAGTTTTTGTGAGGTGTAACATAAAAAAACTGCATAATTAATTACATAATTATGTAGATACGTAAGTACATAATAAGTAAAATACCCTACAAGAAGAAAAAATTAAATAAGGCTTCTCTTTCAAAAGAAATGAAAATCACAGAACTCATTACTATGTAGAGCGGTGAAGATCTTTCCAGAAATACCGACCAATATTAATGAAGAGGAAACTATGTTTAATTTTAAGAAAGAAGTGACGTAATATGTGAAGGTAGGTATTTAGTTGTACGTAAAAAAACTCTACCGACCTGTGAATCAATTAACAAGCAATTTTTCCAGATATATCCTCTGTGTTTAATAACAATATTAATTCAAATGAAAGTGTCATATTTTTTAGCGACATTATTACATACTAAGATCCTAACATAATAAATTACGAAAATATCCCAGCAAATAACTATTTAGTAAAATGTTTAGATGGCGTTACTATAGAAGTAATGGTTCAACAGAAAATAAACTACTCGTGTATCGACCACTTACTTTTTTGTAAGGTTAAATGGAAGGCAATCCGTTGGAGCAGCCGCAGACGTGAGTTCAATCTCCGCATGTATATGTGATTATAACATTGCTTGTCACCACACGACGGCTGTAAATATTCACTTCAACTCTATAGAACAAGTAAACTCTAACAAAACTTGTAACATAACGATTCTATCACAAAGACATATCGACAATAATATTCATAATTATGATTGGAAATAACTTCCACAGGTGGAAAACTCTTTTATTATTATTTTGATGACTTAAAAATAGCACAATTGTGATAAATAAAAAATCTAAAATACGGCCTTTTGCCACAAATGATTGGATATCTACTGATGCATTGTATAAGATTAAAAAAGATACTTTTTTATATAAACGTTGGAAAAATGTTCCAAATTACATATACTTCAAGATAATAAAAAAAACTTGGGAGAAGTATAATAAAATTTTAGGAATAAAATGTTAAAATTATTGTGACCAAGTTTTCGTCTCCTAATATCTGATGAAAGATCGAACAAAAGAAAATGTAACTAATGACTCTGTTGATTATTTCTATAAAAGTTTTTACAACATGTTACATAAGTGCAATTACAGGACAGCTGAGTTTGAACTGGGGGATATGCCTCAAAGTATGTACCTACCAAGAGCCAAAGTGGCTGATATAGAAAGTATTGTTAAACAAATATAAATCTCTTCTCCAGGATTTGATAATATCAGGATAAGTGATATTAAAAAACGTATTTTACCTTTAGGTCCAACTATAACCCATTTTGTAAACAAAATCTTATTTCAAGCTAAAATTCCTGACGAATTAAATCAGACATGTCTATAAAGGAGGTGATCACACTGTATTGGGTAACTACAGACCAATTAATATTTTGCCATAACTCGACAAAATTCTTGAAAAATACATTCTGTTAAAATTAGTTAAATATTTAAAAGATTTTTCTATTATTGATACCAATCAATACGGTATCAAAAAAAGAGAGCACTGAAATGCTCTTTCAAAAGTTTGACAGCCTAATAAATAATTTGTTAAATTGTAAAAACCATATATTAGTCTTATGTATAGATTATTCCAAGGCTTTTGATACTATTGGCCATTGTACATTACATAAAATAATAAAAATCATTGAAATTAGAGGAAAACTTCTAAAAATGTTTTAAAATTACTTAAACAGCCGATACATGAAATTGAAACTATAAAACACCGTTTTTAATTATTGCAAGCTGTTTTCGCGTTCAAAGCCATTCTCAAACTGCGGTTAGGCCACGTTGAGACGAGTTATTTATATGATTCATTTTACCCCAATCAAATTTCAATTTCTATTCCGTCTAAAATGATTTATTACCGGTGAAACCGATTTACTGAGAAATTAATTGTGATAATAGATTATCTATTCTGTAAGGTATTTGAAGTTGAAGTATATTTTATGTTTTGTGTCTGCATTAAATGGCAATGTTTTCTTAATTGTATTATAATGTCATGAGTGAAATTGACTTATTTAAATGTTTATTATGGAAATTACTTTGAACGCCGAAACAGCTGTCACGATAATAAAAAAACTGAAATACTTGCAGAACTTAATAATAACATTAATAAATATGATTTATATTAAATTTTTAAAAAATAAATTGAGTTCTACAAATCAATAAATAAGTAGTACGCTTATTTGGTTCGGTTGGCCACAACCAGCGGAAGATAATAAATTTGCCATTTTTAAAAATTCAATTCACATTTTTCATACCCGAACTTTAAACTACATACAGCCTACCTTTGGTCATAGAACAATGCACGCTACTGCCTTTGAAGTTTGGTATTTTTCATGGATACGTATTCTCTCTACGCCATTCTCCAAAGATTCCGTACTGATGTCTCCCTAGCAATCTCCCTCCTTCCTCTGAAGCCTCAGTAGGCCCTGTCAGAGATGGAGGGTGCCAATAAAGTTCCTTGGGGGTCCCTATTGTGGGGAAGGGCTCTCTCTGGAGCTCCCTTCTGTGATCAGGTCTCTTGTTATCTATAATCTTAAAGTAAGGTCTTAATACTCCGAGAGGCGACCAGTATCTTGGAGGCACCGTTGTCGATACTTTTCCCCAGTGCCATTCAGCTGTGAGCGTGGTTGCTGGTAGCTCACATCTGCGCTTTTCTTACATTAACTCCACGCAGGAGGCCCTGAGGAAATTTATTTATCAACTTTGGGAATGCTGTGTGGAGGGTCTTTGAAGGAAAGGTAGAATAGGAAGTTCTAGAACGGAAAAGGGTATGATGGGTGGGTAAGAATCTGGAGGTTAATGTGTCCAAGAGTGACGGACGTATTAATACATCCACTGTGGTAAAAAGCGATGGGTCGTGAGAGCCCGGCTGGAGGGGTCAAGGGGTCTCCCTCAACCAGCCTCGACCGATCCAGCCCAGTTGGGTAACTGGTGGGCAGACGCATCCCCCGCCAAGACCTGGACTCACCTCACCCCATGAACCCGGACACCCCTGCTAAGTCACCAAACATAGCGAACCACTTGGGGTTACTTATGACAGAGGTGTTGGTCTCTCAAATTGTAAGCTGGCTATTGCAGGTTGTTTTTCCACTCCCTGAAAGTTGCATCACCACACTCGCTACGCGTATCTACATAATGCCTATAATATTTCAGTATTTTATATCTTTATTTAAATTTACTTTTTCTTTTCAGTGTCACTTTTTTAAAGATATATACATAATATTTGTATAAAGTAAGTGCATAGCACATAATATCTCCCACAATGGGAATTCACCGATATGAATTTTATTGTTATTAATTCGTGCATACGAATTTAATTATTAATTCACCTATATAAATTTGATTTTTTTTTACGGAAACACCACAAGGGAGACCCTGAGGGAAATAATTTCCCTCAAGGCCTATATCTTCTTTGGAGATGCCATGTGGATGGTTTTTTATAGGATAGGAAGGAGTGAACTTGGGTCTTGAAGAGACCCATCTTGTAGGATGGAGGAAACACAGAGGCCGGAAGATCATTCCACAGCCGAGCTGTTGAACATACGAGTATGTTTATTGAAATTAAGAGACGAGTCAAATGTCACGCCCAAGTCTTTGGTTGAAGTTGTGTTCAATAAAGCGACGTTATTTATGCGATACGTATTTGAAAAATATATATTTCTGTTCTTTGTCAAGGAAATTGCAGTACATTTATTTTCATTAAAATATAAATCATTATGTGCACACTATTTATGAAGTGAAGAAGTATTTTTTAAAATAGATGCAATCTTCAATCGATGTAATTTTGTTTTATACAGCTTGAGCTCGTCTTCAAATATAAGATATTTTGAATATTTGATTCTTAGAACTGTCGTTAATAAAGATTAAAAACAGCAAGGATCCAAGATGAGAGCCCTGTGGAATTCCCGATGTTTGCAGTAAAAAGATCTGGGGAGTACGCCCCTATAGCTACTTTTAGTTTTCTTTCCGTTAAGTAAATCTTAAATGGTCTATATAGAATCATTATTTATTGATTTTTTATTTAAGTTTTTAATCCAGCAGGACTGGGTGGGTACTGCAAACCCAGTCTGCCATATCACATGAAACAATATAAATATAAATAGAGAAATGAATACAATAAAATAAATAAATAATAAAATAATAATAATAATAAAAATGAAAAAGGTTAAATAATAATATTAAAAAAGAAAAGAAACGTATTAAATAAAATAAAAAGTAATTACGAAAAGATAATTACATCAAAATAAAAGAAATAAAATGAAAAACTTAATAGATAATAGTAAAATAGAATAATTTAAATAAATTTAATTGAGTAGATCATCTTCAGGGTAGCAGTCGCATCATCTGCAGCCATCGCTCATTGAGTGGAGAGCTGAGCCACGCGGATGCAGCCACTACAATGGCGTTGGTTGGTTGGTTGTCCTGCCCCAGAAGTTGGCTAGTTGGTGGCGAAGTAAGACGGGGAATGAGTAGACCCTCCCTTCATCGTAGAGGCACTGCAGAACCTTGGAAGTTGCAGAAGTTGCCTGTATGCGTTGTTGTAGCACACCCTCAGCTTGTCCCATTGCACTGCTGAGTATTGCGACCAAAGCTCAGATGTGTATAGGGCAGTGCAGTATGTCTTAAAAAGCAGTTTCCTGACATCATCGCTACAGTGGTAGAACCGCCTTGAGAGCATTCCAACGCGTATATTGATGGTTCTTCTTTGTCGTTCCATATCTTCCATATCGTTCATGTCTTCTGTAAGGATATGCCCCAGGTATCTGACCTGCGAGGCCATAAGCAGTATATTTCCTTCTAGCCAGATTGGTGGGATATTTAGTGGCTCTTTCTTGTGTTTAAATACAACTATAAGTGATTTTTTGGAGTTGTACAGCAAGTTATGTGAGTTTGCGTACTCTTCACTTATTCTCACAAGTCGTCTCATCGCATTAATCGATGGTGCGAGCAGCACCATGTCATCGGCGTAGTTGATATTATTAGTCATTTCTCCGCAGATATGGCAACCAATCCGTGAGTCGTTAAGCTCTTGTAGGAGGTCATCAATGTATATATTAAATAGAGTGGGAGACATACTACTCCCTTGCCTGACTCCGCTTTTAAGGAATGGGGGTTTAGAAGAAGCTCCTGCCCATTGGATGAGATTTTTCTGTTGCCCATACCAAGTAGCCAGCATATTGACTGCTGTTGGTGGCACACCACGTTTAATGAGTTTTTCCCATAATAAGTGGTGCGACACACGATCGAAAGCCTTGCTAAGATCTAGAAAACACCCATAGGCTATTGTTTGTTTGACTCCATATATGGACATATCAGTTGATGAAGCACTCTTGATTGGTTATCCAGGGTAGAAAGTTTGTCTTTTATAATCATGAGTAAGATTTTTTCAAATAGTCTTGAAATCGTTGTCGCCAAGGAGATCGGTCGGTAATGCTAGTTTATATACACGGCAGTATGAACTAAGCAAATAAATAAATGAATTGCCTGTTGTATCTTGAGAATGCATTGTTTCAGTGTGGAAGATTTGCAGTCTCTCGGGTTTAGAACGAATAACATGTGTATGCAGAATGATTAAACAATGAATGCAAGTAAGCTCAAAATCATGGTATTTTACGGAGAAGATACGGAAACATCGTGTTTAGTTGTGAATTGTGAATCCTTGGAGCAAGTGGCTGAGTGTGTACTTGAGGAGTATATTCACGAGAAATGCGATGGCTGATAAGGACATTAACAAAGAAGATACGGAGACATCATATTTAGTTGTGAATTGTGAATCCTTGGAGCAAGTGGCTGAGTGTATGTACTTGGGAAGTATGTTCACGGGAGATGGTATGGCTGATAAGGATATTCACAAAAAAGATACGGAGACATCGTGTTTAGTCGAGAATGGTGAATCCTTGGAATAAGTGGCTGAGTTTGTGCACTTGGGAGTATGTTCACGAGAGATGGGAAGGCTGATAAAGACATTAACAGGATTGAACGCAGAAGTCGTTAGTAGAAATTTGACAAAGGAAGCCAAGCTAATAGGTTAGATGTACATTGAATCACATGAAATGTGACTTCTAAGGCGTATGTGTGTTAAAATCACCTACGACCGTATTATCTATGAATGGGGAGATTTTAAAATAATGGTATAAAAATGATTTGAATTTCTTTCATTTCTACACAAATAAACATCGTTTCAAACGATTAAAAAATATATTGAATCATTAAAAATCAATGTCTAATATGAAATATAACGCTCAACGTAATTAAATTTTCTTCATATTTTATCTTAAGGCGGTTTTCACACCATCGTGAAATTCTATAGCTCCTTGAGGCGTAACGATTTTTCCTTTAGTTTCTCGACATTCATTTCCTTTTAATTTGAACCCCGGATTTAACTACGATTACGTTTATTATTAAATTATCTGCAAATCTTCCTGTCTCGTAATACACAGCTTCTATCCCAGCTATTAAAGCTTGGATTATTTTTTTCTTAGTTCAAGTTTTTGGATATTTACAATCTGACGCTTTACAGAAGCTTTTTTTTCTGAAGCTGCAAAGTTGAGCCTACCCTAAAAAACGAACCATAAAAAGAAATTAAGAGACAATAAAATAAATCTACTAATTTGTCATCAAAATGTTTATTTTTTCTGTGAATTTGGTAAGGAACTTATACGCTGATTTATTCAGTTGGCCACAAAAATCCACGGAAGATAATAATAAAATAGTCATTTTCAAATATTCAATTAACAATTCCTACCCGAACTTAAAAAACTTCACACAGCCTACCTTCGGTCATAGAGTAATACACGCCACTCGCTTTACTAACCTTGACCAAAAATATTTAATTATATCACCATTAACTAGAAAAAGAAAATGTACCCTTTTCTGCAATATTCCATTGAAGCCACTGACGATAGAGTTGATAGACTTGGCGTAATACGATTTCGACAGCTGGAGGCAAAGGTTACGTGACACCCATTTTAGAACCAGCTTTGGTGCACTACCATCCACGTTTGTTTTGCGTGATTTTGACTCCGATAAACAAATTACAAAACACTTATAAAAAGGGTCAAACTAAATTCTCTAAAAAAATATTTGAATTTTGTAAATAAGCCGAACCTTAGTAGCTGTTTTACTTAAATTGACAGCACGTCTAGCTTGCCCCCCGACCCTCTTATTTTGGTTTCTTCCCCTTGAATGAATTTAAACAAAAAGATTTTACGCTCGAACAGCTGCGTGACGTTCATCCAATGATGCCCACCAAATAGGGCGTTTTTATGAGAAGGTATTTATTCACTTTTAAATAACGATTTTTAAATTACATCTAATTAAACTTATGTATTCAGAATCGACATTTGTTGTGCTATATGTTGTAAACTTTGTAAACTGTAGCTGTAAAAAGTAAACTTTGCCTGCTATCAACACAGGTTCTCCTAATGAGACAGACACTACTAGTACCGTAACCCTTATAATACATTGAAATTGTGTAGGTGAATAAATAAAAATATTCATATTTTTTAGCCATGTTATTTTTCACTGTAGTTGGATAATGTTGAGATTTTTTGTAAACGTGGACCTAAGCTTAATAATATTTAATAAATTGTAAGCGAAACCTTCTTTAAGCCGATTTATTGGAACGAATTTAGACAAACGCCACGTTCTAGAGCTGTAGATACTCTTAGTTTCGCCCTGGTGATAGACCGCCACTCGAAACATAGCTTGAAATGTCATTAGTCGTGTTTGGGGACCAGATCTAAATAGCCAGATACTTCCATGCCTTCCACCCTTCGTGTTTCCCCTCCCCACTCCCTTCAGCCTCACAGGGTTGCCACAGTCCCACTGGCTTCGGGTAGTTATGCGGTATTAACATTAAAAAAAAAGATAAAGTTAATTATTCACAGTTTCACAATCGTTATTAACTGCTTTTTTTAATCCATGTCTTTTTAATCTAAAATATCTAAAATAGCTACGCCCCCAGCTGCATGGTAAAGTATGTAATTCTATAGTGAAAGAATATTTTTCCATATTTAATTGTTTTTACTGTGGCAATTTAACGCATTTTTGCAGGAATGATACTTTATTTTTTATAGTCTTATCAAACGGTATATTAAATAATGTATTTTATTCAATAATTCAGGAATTATATCGGAAGATTAAAAAATTGATTTTTACGATTTTAAAATCTCTAAAATATACACAGTCTTGGCAATCCTTTCTTAACATTTGCACTACAAAGTACTACAGAAATGCAATTAGATCAGGCACGTAGTTGCATTTCCCTGCGGGGAGAGCAGAGTGCATTGTTCCGGTGCCTCTCTCCTTTCCCTTGCTCCTCCCCATCTCTGGTGTACCGCACATCAATTTTCAAGTGATTCCCTCTGCAGTCTGTTGCGCCATCTTCCCTCCTTCGAAAATCAAAATTTCACGGCAAACGCTTTAAGGTTTATTCACATCGATCAGTAGCGCGCAGAAATATTACAGCACAGACACAGCACAGACTCGAGTACGAAATATTACCTATCGCAAAAGAAGCAGGTGTCTACGATTTTTACCAGATTTCGATCAAACTTGTGTGATAACTTATCCGATACAATCAACTAGATACTCCTAGACGGTAAGTAGTAGCTTACGACTCGTTGTGTTCTTTTCTAATATGTGATCATAATAATAATAATAACAGCAGTTCATTTACATAACTAATCGTCCCTGAGGTGATTTTCCCACGAAAACGGTGCTGTAGAAGTAAACCAATAATAATTATTATTGTTATTTTTTTTTTATTATTTTTTTTTTTATTTAATGTAAATTAAATTTAATAATGTTATTATTAAGTTCTGCAAATTTTAAAGGAGTTGGAGTAAATTAAATCATATAAATAAGTCGTCGCAATGTGGATTAACCAAAGTTTGAAAATGGCCTTAAACGCCGAAACAGCTATCACAATAATAACAACTAAAAATACTTGCAGATCTTAATAATAACATTATTAAATTTGATTTACATTAATTTTTTTTTTAAATTAAATGGAGTTCTACGAATTAAACACAAAAACAATTAATAATTATTATGATTTATAACGCAATTTTGTGCAGGTTCCCTTCCAGTGCGCTTTACACTAAATAACCTAATCTAATATAAAATGAAATAATATAATAATGTTAGTACCTACTTCAAGTGAATATTGACAAAATAAATAAAATATCGGTCATTTTCAATATTATTTATTATTATTCTTTAAAAGGGTATTTATGAAAAGGTAACAAGGTAACAAATATGAATGAAATGTAAAAAGTACGAGATTCAAAAATTAAAACAACGCTCATCAGTGAAGAATGCACTAATAATTTAAATATAAAAAACGAACATATATTTTTTACTTCGTAGCAAGTAACAGTATCATTTCTTTCTCGGACACTTTCTCTCAACTAGCATTCCATCGAAATCTAAGCGACGCTTTCATAATTGACGTTCTTTACACGATATCGTGTCTAAGAAATATGAAGGATCACGAACATTCATAGACCTCGATACTCGAGGATCGATAAGCTCGGGAAGAATGCAATCCATATAAAAGTTGGTTAATTTAATAAGCATTTTTTCTTCCCAGAACTTGTCATCCCGAAGTACACGCTCAACTTTTAAAGGGAAGTCTGAGACAGTTCAAACGGCAAAAATGCACTGACTTTTATTACTAATGTGTAATTGGCCCTGTACCTGGAAATATCAATCGTGATTTTGATTTAAGCGATATTTTTTTTTGTTTAATTTCAAAAATGTTACTTTTTTTCAATCGCGTCTTCGACGGTCGTACCTTTTGCGGAGGATGGGCATTTAATTTCAACGATACAGTTATTACCGGATAATCCATCAGGCGTGGCTCCAAAAAAATCAATTTACAGGGTCTATAAATAAACCACTCTGTTCAATAGTTATGGACTCTTGTTCACATAACTGCCGAATTGCGATTGGCTCATTTATTTTTCCATATTTAATTGATTCTACATTTTGTAAAGAACGTCCATATAGTAAAGTTTTAACCAGTGGTGCACAACTAATCATTCTTCTCTTACAAATCTTCCCAAACCATGAGGCTGTCAAAATATTTCGACGCCTTTCTAACCATTCACCACTTGCAGACTGTAAAATGGTTTCCCTTTCAATTCGCCGACGTTCTGGGGAAGAACATTGCAAATCTTTTAAAAATTGCTTTTTCGCAGCATCAAATGATATGATATCCATATCCGGGTTTTGACATGCACCACCATTCCACCATATTCGGAATCTGGTTTTAATGAATTAAGTGTTTTATTTTTTATTTTTGTTTTATAGTTATATTTTTGCTTGCTAAGTTTATTTGCTTCAAAACGTTTCAAAACATTACGCGGGCTGCTATCAAAAACCGTTTTATGGAGTACATAGTGCGGACGTTTTGTATTAAACGCAAGCAATTACAGCTGCTATACACCTCCCAGTATTAGACTGTTTTGTTGAGAAAATAATCCTTTTCCCACCCACCATTTTGGCCACAACGCTATTATGTGATTCCGCAATATTAAATAAATAAAATATTATATTAAACTACGAGAATTAGAAGCTAAACGCGAACAAAGTTGTGAGAGTTTATAAAATAGGTTGAACGATTTTAGGTCTTGAATATAATTTTTCTCATCCAGATGCTTACAGTAATAGTCGTCACAAGTAGCGTGGTCGCAGGCGGACCTCGACTTTCGCACATGATTGGTTCCTGAAAATGTGTGCGAAAGTTAAAAATTCGAAAGTAGGGGGATGTAAAAAAAAAAAAAAAGTACTTTAAAATTTTTATTTATCAAAAATTACTAACTAAGTACATATTAAATAAAAATTATATTGTCTTAATAAACTTGTCAAAGGTTAGTTGTATTTTACTAGTTTTTTTTCTTTTCTTCACAGAGAGTTCTGTAACATGCAGTACTATTATCCTATGGCCCTACGCACTTGAGATATGCGTTCTCCATCGGGATCACATTCTTCCATAATATTCAAAAATGTCTCGAGATGCGTAAAAGCTTCGTCATGTTTTTTTTTTTATTATTAAGGTCTTAATGATTTCTTCTGGTTCTTCTTCCTCACTTTCAATTTGTATACTATTTTCGTTCTCTTGTCGGTCCATTGGAAATTCATTAGTCAAGGGTTCAGAATGAGATTCAATCATCTCATTAACATCTTCACTGTTAACATCTAGGTTTAGTTCGTTCATTAGGTAAACTATTTCAAGTGTGATGGTTTCTGGAGTTTCATCAAAATTTATGAAATTACTCATCATTTGTGGGCATAGTTGCTTCCATGAACCTTTCATTGTTGACACTTTTATTTCAGCCCATGCGTCTCCTATATTGTTTATTGCGTTCCATATGTTATAATTCCTCCAGAAATCTTTTAATGTGGGCCCACCTTCCATGTCAGTTGCCTTGATGGCCTGATTCATTATCGACCGCATATATTGTTACCCTTTGCGCTATGCACAAAAATCTTGTCTTAAGTTTTTTAAGAACTTTAGTTTATCAATTAATAAATATTTGACAAGTCAAAGCAATTTTCACCAATAAAATGTAGACATAATTTGTCTCGACGCCATCTATTTGAGGGATTTAGCCGTTACAAGCCTTTCTCATACCAGTAAAGCTGGTTGTTTACAGGTGAAAATATAATAAAAACAGTAATTGTTGAATGAAACACTAGTATATATTGATTAACTTGGCGGGTTTGCGATAAGCCGACGTAGTTCAACGGTAGAGCATCTGACCGGACATCAGAAGGGTGCAGGTTCGAGTCCTGTCGGCGACATTTATCTTTGCTCGGAAAGGTTTTTTTTTTCAATTTGATGAGTGTTTCAGGCTTATAATTATTGTTTATAAAAATAATTGTTACCCTTTGCGCTATGCACAAAAATCTTGTCTTAAGTTTTTAAGAACTTTAGTTTATCAATTAATGCATATAATATCGTTTAAACGTAGCTATCACCGTTTGGTCCATGGGTTGTATGAGACACGTCGTATTGGGGGAAAGAAACACAACATTGATTTCTGAGTATAAATCTTGTAGAGATTTTGGGTGTCCTGGAGCATTATCTAAGATTAATAATGCTTTAAATAGTAAATTATTAACTTCGCAATAATGTTTTACTGCTGGTACGAAATGTGAAGTGAACCAATCTTTAAATATTAAAGCAATAATCCAGGATTTTTTTATTGGATTTCCAAATGACTGGAAGCAATTTTTTACCTTTCCCTTTCAATGCTCTAGGATTTTCTGCTTGATAAGCTAACATTGGCTTCAATTTTAAATCACCAGCTAAATTTCCACCAAGAAGCAATGACAATCGGTTTGAAGGTTTATGACCAGGGGCAACTGATTCGTCCTTTGATAAGAATGTACGATTAGGCATCTTCTTCCAAAATAAACCAGTCTCATCTACATTGAATATTTGACTAGAGGTATATTCTCCATCTTCAATAATTTTGGACAATGACGAAATAAAGTGTTTTTCATCATCTTCATCCGCATCAATATCGCATTTAATATTGTGTAAAGAATGCCTTGTTTTAAAATTTTAAAACCAGCTGTTCGTTGCATGAAACTCTGCGTTAGAATCTTCGTTAGACTAGCCTTCCAATCTTTATGCAAACTAAGAGCCTTAGCTTGAATCATTGAAGTACTCAGAGGGATGTTTTCTTGATTTTGACTACTTATCCAATAACACAAAGATTTCTCCATTTCATCCATCACTATGCCGTGCCTTTTGGAAACAATTTTTGATGATATATTTCCAAACTTTTTACGTATTCTTTAATTTTATCTTTATTCTTTAATATCGAACATATCGTAGACCTGTTTATATCATACGAACGGCCGATTGAAGCATTAGACTCTCCATTTTCAGAGCGTTTTATTATATCCATCTTCGTTTCGATTGTATGAAGTTTATGGGTTCTTGATTTTTTTATGCCATATCTACTTCGCAGTTTCTTCGTTTCTCACTCATGTTAAAACGGGTACGAAATATTTTAAACAAAACTCGCAGGAAACAATGCGAACAGTACGTGCGCTGACGCAAGACTAAACCTGTCGAGATCAGACGGAAGTGTGTACAAATTAGTATATTCAAACGCATGCGTTCGGACTCGCTCGCGCTCGTATGTTAATACATATGTGTGAACAGAACGTAACACTTTTCACAGTATGGACAGGGAAACAACTGCACGGACACAACATTTTTGCATTATCGCCAAAAATTTAAAAAAAAAAAAACGATTGTCGAATGTGCTAAAGCCGAAGTCCACATGTATCTTTATTTAAATTACAGATTTTGCTTTCAATCAAACAATTTTCTGAAATCCTGTATTTAATAGCAGATGTGATGGAGTAATCTTTCACTAATAAGTTTGCGTAAGCGTATGGGGTACTGGGTATCTGTATAAAGTAGATTGACTTTAGTTATATATTTGCGTAAAAGGTGATTCCGACATTCGATTTTCTCTACGGTTATATTGGAATAAGGTCGAGCTTCTAAAATTTTCTTATACGTACTACAATCGCCATCTGCTATTAACTTGGAATATATTATTCCGTATGTAGCTATTGAGCTTTTAAACCCGTCAACACTTATTTCTGATTCCATGCCACTCGAAGAGCCTTCGTAATTCTTATAGCACTTATGTTCGGGTGGAGACAGGCTTTTATGGCCCGAGTGCAAGTCATACAAAACTTATTCTTGACACCCATATACAAAATATTCTTTGTCCGATATCCAATAATTACAGCTGCGCCAGACAGAGCAGCATATTTTGTCTTATAAGATCTTTTCGACCAGCACCCATCTGCCACAACTGTGATCATTGGAACCCCATCTCTGTCAACATCACCGGCAATTTTAGCTAACTTAGTCTCCTCTCGGGCGGCAGCTTCTGCCATCGTCTTAACCTTAGTGCGGTCCCACCATTCACACGCCCTTTCATGTGATTTCATATATTGTCTGCTACTCTTTTTTTTCCTTTTAATTTTATTCGTCCTGGTTACTAGAGGAAACTTCTTCTTCTTGTCTTTATTACCCATTCTAAATATGTAATTAGTATCCTCAACTGGAATATAAAATATTTACGATTTATATAGTATGGCTTTTTTTTTATTGGTTAGATCATCAAAACTAGAGGTAACTTTGCACAATAATTATTTCCATATCGATCCCAACATGGAAACCATCTCAGGATCCATATGGAAAATCTTTGCTTTACACAATCATTATTTTCATACAGATTTGCAAATGCATATTTCCAAAGCGAACTTATTCCAATATTTTGAGAAAATGAATGCCACATTTTTCATTAAAATTTTTTAAATATATATATTATTTTAAGAATTAAAAACCTAATATCATCAAATCTACAAATAATAAACTATTAAAAAATACAATATTAGTTATTTATATTTTCATATGAAGTGGTAACTTGGTAACTCTTAAATTATTCCTAATAAACAAAGTACACACCCTTCCCGGTTAGGTACCCGCTGATCTCCCACCCTTGGCCCTCCACTCGCCTGTTTTTATCAATCTATAACACATGTGTATCTAAGTTCATAGTTTAGTTGCATACTGCCCTGAAGAAGCTACGGTAGTAGCGAAACCCGGTTGGCAAAAATATAAATAAAAGTGATGTAAACAAAGATAGTTATTTAGATTTACTCCAAATCGACAAATGGGAGAAGGGCAATTCGTCACATCTTGTCACACTATGACAGTTGACCGATTAAGTAGCAAAAAAAAAAATTATGCCTTCAGGGTATTTGCCTCGCCAAATCAGGCCGGTTTACCGGCCTATAGGGTTCAAAGGGTTAAGCGCTTATAACTCAGTATACATGCAATAAATGAACTCCAATGCAGTGTTGCGTAAGTGTAACAATACGCCGAGCCATCAGCAGCACCATCGATGAATCTAAAAGAAAACGTGAACCATCGCAATATATACCACCAAAGGAGATGAAGACTGATAATTTAGAACACTGGCCCATATGGACCAGAGGAACAGATGCAAAATGCCGAAATTCAGTGGAATTTTACAAACAATGTGTGAAAAATGTGGTCTCGTCCTATGCTTTAATAAGAGGAATAATAGTTTTAAAAATTTCCACCGTTCAATTTTTTATGTTTTTAATTTCCGTATATTTTGTTTCGCCTTCTGCATGATTTTGCATATCTGCAACAAGCCATTTTTTTATTAATAAAATCCACAAATAAACTTACATATATTTGAAATTATTTTTCCCGTCATTTTCAACCTAATTTTAGTATAAAAATATTTTTACTTTTGAATTTGGAAAAATCATGTATTTAAGGGTTAATGTACTGCGAGTTGTAAATGTTACATGTTTGTTTCTAAAAAGTGTACTGCAGGTTCTGCATGTGATCCTACAATGAGTTTCTTAACTCTTGGGAATACAATGCATAATGTATTGTACTCTTTTAATAATAATAATAATAGAAAATAATAAATAATAAATGTTTTCAATTTTTAATTATTAATTATTTTTATTGAGATTTAAAAGCCTCATTGTAATATTTAATCATTGAAGAAAATAATATTAACATAACCTAAATGAAAGATGAAACCGGAAAAAACAACAGAAAATAAAAAAGATTTCAGTCGCATCTGGGACTCGAACCCAGGACCTCTGCCTGTATATAATATATCATCCTCTTCACATTTTCAAATACAGCATTCCTCTTCCAACAGCTGTATTTGTCAAAAAGATAATCCAATAGTGGAATTCATTACGTATTAAAATAAAGCAGAGCACAAGAAGTTTATTTCAAACCAGGCATAAATCTAACTATGAAAGAAATAAAACTAAAGAATAATCAGCAAGAATACTTTTATTTTCTTTTAAAGTAATTATCAAAAATCGTCATACAATAATCAATATGACCATTGATTACCATTTGAGCCGTGATGATATTCAAAGAGGGTGAGCAACATTTGTTGTGACATCGCCAACAAGGAAATTACATTACATTTCTCATTAAAACAATTCCAAATTTAACTAAGACATCAAAATATATGATACAAGAATTGCATATAACAGAGTACGAAATACATAATAAAATTATAAATAATAGAAAAAATGGTACAAATAGAAATAAAATTTTAATCGTAATGGCAACTTTGGAAAGGAATTCTCAACACATTGACAATAATTGACACAAAAATTCAAGTTTATTAATTTAATTAACATGAAGATATTCATTTAATGCGAGAGTTTATTTACAACACGTTAAATGAAATAGCACTTATAAAAGATCCCTTGAAATTCTCTACAGATTCAGGATAGAATAAAAATAAAATTGATTTCAAATGTACAAACAAATAAATGGTAAGTACAAAGAAAGCAAGTGGTCAATCATATTATTGAGATATGTATTTTTAAAAAAAGGCACCTCTATTCGAGTAAAGATTTTCACATGAAAATATATTTATGAAAAAAATAAAATAAAATTTAAATTGATAAATAATAAAAGTAGTATTGCTACTGAAAATTCAAAGGGAATACTCATCATTAAAAATACCTACACATCAATAAAAACCAAGCACAAAATGGTCGAGTTTTATCAATTATTGTATTTTCTTACAGTAGAAATTATCTTGAACACAAAAATAGAAAAATTTACTCTGGCTAAAATAAATAATCTTTTGGAAATTTGTCTAAAGATATGCTATCATAAATAAAATGAAAATGAACAAATAACAAAGGTTAAGGGGAAAACTTTAGTTTTGTAATAAATAAAGATTTATAAAAGAAAAATAGGCAAAATAAAAACTAAGGTTCTAGTTATGAGAAATAATGGGTTGTGGGTGATAAGTTACTTTGAAAAATACACATCTTTTGTCAAAAATCCAAAAGACAATTAAAAATAAATTAAATCAATTTGGTTTATCCAGCAATGTCACATTTTTAAACCCAAAATGTGAAGTGGATAATATAAATACATATGTATAAATAAATATTATTTTATAGCGGCTACACTTTTTTGATTAACTTATATATTTACTTCAATTAAAAAATACATCATACAATAATAAATAATTTATTTTAATTTAATACTGGGAAGAAATTAGAAATAAAAAGTACAAAAAAAAAAAAAACATTTCAACAGAACTTAAAAATACATATTTCGTACTCACATTATTTTTAATAGACATAATAAATTTAATAAAGGTTTATTTTGTGAAAAGAATTTAAATCAGTAACAGAAAACGGTTGGCATTCGCTGAAAAGCGAAAAATCGTGAAAAGATTTATCAACAATTTATAAAAAAAAAAATCATAAATATTAATGAAAAAAAAGCAATTTGCTACATGATATAAGAATCACAATGTTTTGAATGGTTTATATTAATTTATAAATTGTTTTTTCTTAATGCTTGGAAAATTGTTTGCCTTTGCAGCTAATGCCAACCTTTGGAAACATCCCAAATAACAGTTGCATTTTATAAAAAGGCCACCATAAAACTAGCACCGAAGCTGAATTGTGTAATGACAGAAGGTACGGTGAAATTTTGCCGCCACATTTAATAAACAGGTACCATTAATAATAATATTTTATATGGAAAAGCAGCCATTGACAACATTGGGGCAACACAACTCATATCCAGTTTACCGACACTGATAACAATTATAATTGTAACTTGAGATTAAACTTTAAATTATTTATAAACTTCACACTCACAGATGCCATTAATTACAATATTTTAGAAAAAAAAAAAAACACTTTTAGCATATAATGCTTTTAAATATTGATATGAGTTGTTTGTTGACGGGTGTATGTATATACGGAATATGAAATGGAATAAATTGTTGTTGTAGGTTAAAAACTCAATTCCTTCAAGAAACTTACAAAAATACAATATTTTATTGTAACACTAATGCATACAGTATAAATAATTTAAAGTTTAACCTTAATCAAGGGTTGTTAATTAATAACTATTATTGTATGTTCAATCGGTAAGCAAAACATTAACAGACCAGTCGTTGTTTTATAATCTCTTCACTTACACGTCAAATATGTGCAACAAAATAATTTAAGTGAGCGATCTACAGAGCAGTCGTCATCAACATCACTTTATTGCTTTGTTCACAAAGGTACTTTCATGGAAAAATAATTTTTTTTTATTAAAATACCTTTGTAACTTTTTTCCACTTATTTATTTTCGACCGGACCGGTTTCACCCTATCACGGGCATCGTCAGACTGGCACAATTAAAACTAAATCTATGGTATATATAGCATCAATGTCAGGAGTGAATTCCCCTGCTTTCTAATATTGTTTTTATTATGACTTGACATTTGTTTTATTGCTAATTTACTATTATGTTTTTAAAACTTTCGGGTTGGTTTATTACCAGGGTGAAACCGGTCCGGTCGAAAACAAATAAGCGGAAAAAAGTTACAAAGGTTTATTAATAAAAAAAAAATCATTTTATATGGAATTCCACCGTGAATTGACAGTTTCAAAATTAGAAATACTTTTATAGCGCAGTGAAAATATTACCATCCTTATTTAGTATGAAATCTGACGGGAGTGGGCAAGAAAAAGAAGCCAGAAGGTTTTTTGCTCCCAATGTGGACAAATCAAATCAAATCAAATCGCTTATTAAAATTGTATGTTATTAGAATGCTCGATTGTTTTGTTGTATTTTGGGGTGCATAACATATTTAACATGTAAATGAAGAAAGAGGGAAAAGTGGTCGCTTTCCACATACTTGACAACTTAAGTTTAATCGATTCACCCTATTGTCTCGTATTCCTTAAAAGCTACACACATCACATTGGCTAACATTGGTCTCACGTTCAAATTACAACAAGATATCGCCAACTCGTATTTCTTCCAGCTTCACTTTAATCTACCCTAACTTTAGGCTATTATTTACACATTGCCTATAATTAAAAGGTGTGAAAACACCCGTAATGTCTTTGTGTTTTGAAGTCACTGTATTCATTGTGCTGATTGATGAAACAAAAAAAAAATGAATAAAATAAAATTCTTTAGTTCGTATAATAAATAAAGCGGCACTTTTTTAATCTCCACAAATATGACATTCGGCAGCTCTGAGTGCGTGCGTGCGTGTGTGCGTTGGATCAAAATAAAAATGTGGAATCTAATGGCAAAAAAAGAAAAAATAAATAAACTTCTAGACATCCTAGAATTTTAGAATTTCAACCGGTGAAATTATATAGTTTTGACAAATTTGGTAGATAAAATAATTTTCGCTCCATTACAAATATAAATAATTTGCAGGTAAATAAATCTCACCAAATACTGATACCGTACAGATCAATTCAATTTCCCTAATAAAAATATCCCACTTTCACAATGTATTTCAATAAATGCTTTGCTTCTCACACAATCAATTTTTTTTTAGTCCACAATACTTTCCCGTCTTGAAGTCTCCCAGTCCGTAACAAGTAAAATAAAAATTACCTTCACTGGTAAATAATGAAAAATCTCCCTTTTTCACAGTTCTCAGAGGAGTACTTTCAATTCAACAACGCACCTAGACTTCGAGACAAAAAATCTTTCCACTGGAACTAGAGTCACTGTTTGTTCACTTTCTTGTGATTTACAATTTATTTTTCCATGAGGAATATCAACGATAAAGTAGTTTAACGTCACTACTTCGACCATCTTGCGTGCTACAGAATTGTAATTTAACCTTTTCACCAAATTCTCAATGCACTCAGAAAAACAAGGCTTGCGGCACTCTTTTCACCGCTTTAAATTTTCATTTACAACAAACACCAAAATGTACCAACACAGGAAAGCAATACTCCCGTAACGGTCAATACCTACGAGCAAACTTATTAAAATTGTATTTCGTAAAATTTTATTCCTGATCAATTTAATTGGACCCTGTTCTACAGTGACTCAATTATCACTGGTTTAAAAGTTAAAATATCAATTTAGTTGTTAGTCTTTTGGGTATAATTTAATTTTAACCGTTACACCAATACTGCTTTCTTGTAATGATATGCTCGTAGCGTTGGAGGCACGGATAATTCACACATTAATATATTATGGTGCTATTGGGGGTGAATAGGTTAAAGGTCTGACTGAAGTTAGTAGACAATAAACTCAAACAGACTTAAATCAAAGTATCTTCTGGCATTACACCCTCCTTCGCTCCCCGGTCCCAGACACTTTTCATTGTCTAAGGATATCTCAAACAGCTCGGGTATGTATTGTACCAGTATACACCCAAAAGGTCAAGTTCTTCTTCTCGGTCTTTGTGGCTGCAAATACAACGACAGTTTGATATATCTCTCACAAAACTACTCTCAGTCAGGCCTTTCTACCTGAGGAAGTCAATCGCTGGCTGAAACAGTCAATCGATGACTGAAACATGGCGTATTTAAACTTCACTGTTCGGTTGTATTCAATATAAATAGATGTAGTACCCAACGTTTTAACCTATTTTGTGCTATCCTGTAGCCAAATACCGAAAGGTTAGATTATTTTTTCAACAAAACGTAGAGAGGCGCAGATATCCTTAGATAATTCTGATAATCTTATCGTTTATGCCATTTTTTGTCCAAAACCACCACTTTTATTTCCGAATAAACATCCGTCAACCTCCCGGGGCCGATCTACACAAGTGCGCGAGTATTGTTCCAGAAATCTTGGAATAATCTCATTGTGTAAGCACAATCACTGATAGTTCTTACGGCACACACTGCATCGGTGTAAGTTCTAGAACTCTAAATCCCTCTGAGAGACGCGGTCACGTCTCGGGTATCCAGTCCAGGGCGGGGGGTAGCTGGGCCCCCAGCAGCAGCGGGTGTCACAAGCGGCGCAGAGCCCCCGCGGACAGGCTGGCCGACTTGGCCTTGCGCGTGGGCTGTACCGACAGGGGGGCCACCAGCACCTCGGGCGGATTGGAGCCCCCGGTAACTCCCAGCTCCTAAACATGAAAGAGTAACACTTTATTCAAATTGCTTACTTTACAGTACCGCATAGTACTTAGTTTTCTTTTCATAATTTTGTCATAAGTGTGTACGATTTAATATCCTTATATTATCACTCACGTATGTTCATCACATGCATTTTTAACCATCCAAATTCATCTTGTAAGTAGCTTCAACATCGCCAAACCACGTTCACACCATCACACGTCTATCCATACCAATACCAACCATCCAAGAAGGTTTCCTGAAAGTATATCAATTTTTAAAACATTCTTTCATAACTTGCGCTGTGACTTTTTTCAGATTCACAGGTTTTATTTTTGCCTTCCAACATTTTTAAACTTCATTTTTTTTTTTACTTTCTGTCTCCGCATAATAATAATAAACGGCCAAAATACCAACCACCTAAGAAACGTAAAATAAATCACCGCACATAGTCTGGCATTAGCAAACAAGCATCACCGAAACACTAATAAAAATACAACTACATATTTATCTCTGCTAGAAATCTGCCCTGATGATGATGAACTCTGCTAAGCTGTCAAAAACAATGAGGAATCATAACAAGGTTCAAGACCTCCTTACCGAACAACCTCCATTGCAGAGCAGCAAGACCTTTGGCTCTTAACCTACAGATCGCCAGTATGGGCAAATAATTTCAGGATTCTTTAAATTTAATAACATAATATGCATAGAAATTGGATAGATAGATAGTGTCACAGATGATAGGAAGTAATTCAGATTGCTGGTCATCCCGCTCCAACATGAAAACGGCACTTGATGATGAGAATGAAATACTTGGTGAAATTACAGAACGCTTACGTTGATGTTATTGCAGCTGGCGAGTCTCATCTGAGCTAACTGCGATGCGGGGGTGAGGTTGGAGGTGGAGCCAAAGGGCGAAATCATCGATGACATAGCCCTTTTCAGCTTTGAAGGAGTCTTGTTGAAGGAGAACGCCCGCCCGACCTAGAGAATCAGCAAACAGACAAAAATATTAGTATTTAATTAAATAATTCATACTGTATGTGTTATTTTGCCACTTGATTTGATTATTATAATAAATTATTTTCTGTGAGCAAAAGGAATGAGTCAAAAATTCAGGTTGTAGTTTAGTATACAAAGTCATCCTTAGTTAAATGTCTCGCAAAGAAAAATTAGATAAGTGGAAATATAAAATAATAGAGATTTTATTGAATCTTTATGATTCAGTATTTGAAAAACATGGCAAGGAGAAATGGTTACTCAATTTGTTATAACTAATTTTAACTTCTCCTTCGTTCATTACATTAGCACACACCCGCCTCCTATCTTAACCCGCCAGTACTGTCCATGGATAAAAAAGAAACATATTTTTATATGTTCTTACAAAAAAAAAAAAAAACTTTATTTTTATTTATATGATTTTAAGAAAGCACATCTATGGAAAGAAATATTATATTTTAAATTTTATCTAGGAAAATAAGACACTAAAACAGTAGAGGACAGTGCTCCCGGGTTAACAAGGTACTATGGCAGTTTTTTAACAGTTTAAAACTTTAATAATAGTAGAATTTTGTTGTATAGCTCAATTTGAAAGAATAGATACAGGTACACATAATAGGGATGAGTACCGATACAACATAGTAAAGTCGACGTCTGAACCTTGTAATAATAATTCAATTTCAATTACATATGTATTCAAAAATATTTTAGTGTAGTTTGGGGATGATTTTTAATTAATTAATTTAATGACTCGTGCTTTCTGTAATGAGGTGGTGTCGATGAAGAACACAGTGTGAGTTAATAATTAATAAACTTAGCAATGAACAAGAAAACCATATTTACATTGAGTCATTCATAAAGACACACATAACCCTATACGAAAATGGAAAAAAAGCAGCCCGAACACTGGACAAATAAAAATTAGGACTGTCTAACAATGTGGACTGTCTAACTATGTGGATTGTCTAACAATGTGGACTGTCTAACAATGTGAACTGTCTAACAATGTGGACTGTCTAACAATGTGAACTGTCTAACAATGTGAACTGTCTAACGAAGTGAATTCTCAGAGTGTGAAATGTCTGATAATGTGGGCCGTCTAACGATGTGAGATATGTATATTTAAATAAGGACTGTTTAATAATGTAAGATATCTCACAATAAGAAGTGTCTAATAATGTATATTGTCTAATAATGTGAAATATCTGAAAAAAAATGTGTCTAACAATGTACATACAGTAAAACTCGTACGTCACCCCTATTTCACATTTTCCTGCTATTTATATCAAAAACCTGCAGCCTAATTTTATCCATACATTATTATACAAATATTTCCCCGAATTCACGATTTAAAAAAAAATTTTGCCCTCGGTTCAGCATCAGTTTCAAGCTAACTACTCGAAAATATCACCAAAACCCAAAATCGAGCGTGCCACCCGCTGGCGATTAATCCGGTCAATTTAAGCGGCAATTTCAGCGGCAATGTCATATTGTTTTAAATGTTTATCATGTTTTCGTAATAAATTTCGGTAAACAAATAAAATGCCATACAGAAGTTTGTTTTTCAGAACGTGAATCGAGGAATGTCAAGTGAAAAAAGAAAATTCATTATGATATTTATATCGCGGAAAAGATCATATTCTTTCGAAATATTTCTTGGTTAATCAAAATTTGACAGACGTATCGGTGAGCATCGTGATAATTTTTTTAATACTTTGTCATAAAAATAAGGTTGCCTTTGAACTATCATTGTGAACACTATGTATTATCAAAATGTTTGAAATTTCAATGAGTTTTTCATAATCGCTGGTATGTTTCCTATGGTTTCTACGTCTTTTTCAGGGGCGGCTCGTGACTTTTGAGTAAGCTAGAGTGCTAAGATTGAAAAATACGACTTTATTGATGTTGTTTTAGCTGAAAGTGAATTTTATTTTATTTTTCAATTTAAATTTTTTGTATGAAGATTTTTAAAAGTCGTATTTTTCAATCTTAGCACTCTAGCTCACTCAAAAGTCATGAGCCGCCACTGGTCTCTATGATTCCATGATGTGAGTTTTTGCAGTCAGATATGTAGTGTCTCAATTGTATGTTTCATTACGTATACGAGACTGTCTTTAAAATGTACAGTTAAGTTTACTAGTCCATCGTATGGAATGTACGTGTACCTACACTTTACAACTGCAATGAAAAAACGATTAGCAGAGTTTTGATTACACACATCATACACAACGATAAGCGAGAAAAAGCGTACAATCTCAAAACAAATCCGCAAAACCAAACATCACCCCGCGTAACTCCGAGGTTATGCAGAGAAGCGGAGAGAAAACATACAGAAATGAAGAACAATAAGTTGGCAATATGTAGTGTTAATGAAAACCCGTTAAGTGCACATTATATACAAGATGATTTAATTTGTGTATTGTACTACCCAATTCTCTAACATGTTGGGTCTTTCCGGATCGCTGGTCCTAAACCAAGGTATTGCCGCGATGGATTCTAGCTGAAAATAACATTAAATAGTGGAACATCCATCATTCACAATGGCTGTGGGTTAATATTATATACAGTGGGTAAGTGTGAATTGTGAATTGTGAACTATGTATGCATTTAAAATATTCATTTTGTTGATCAATAATAAGTTAATAATAGTTAACAATTTACTTATGCTGGATTATTTTATAAAGAACTAGTAGTTACTTCCCGAGTTTCAGCATTTTTTTGTTATTGAGCAAAGGAAAAATATGGCATTTTGTTACATTTATTAACAGTTACATCAGTATCTTTTCGAAATGAAGTGGCTATAAATTCAAAAGAAAAAAAAGCTCTACAGATTTAATGATGCCATAGCTCACTATAACTAATGTCATATAAATATAACATTAAAATGATGAATCTATTTACAGCGTCTGATTTGGTTATTGATGTTAACCTTTTCACCTCATTCCCGAGGTAACATCAGCGGATGGAATAATTTTCAACAGACATACATTTCCATTTATAGCTGGAGGCCCAAATTATTTGCACAGAATATACAGTGTGCGTTTAATATTGTGTGTGTTAATAAACTGTGAATTTGATGAGTCGGAATTGCAAAGCGAATGAATTTTTAAATTTGTGCATAGTTTAAGAAGAATGAAACAATGTCCTTTTCTGAGCACCGTGCAAATATTTCTACAAGTATTGTATGTCATTGTGAATAATTGTTAATGGTGAACATTATAACATACATTATTTATAGAGTGCCAGCGGTCAAAATATACAATTTTACATCAATCTAATATAGTGATGGACATAACAGAGATATTAATTTTTAAATTATGTATAAGAATTTGACACTTCATGGCAGAGTGTACGTTCCTTGGCTCTGAGCCCAGTGGCTATGGGTTTGACACCCTACAGGGATATAAAGGGTTATCATCAGATCTGAATGGCCAGGTACTTTCTAACTTTCCTCCTCCCCTTCCATTCCCCGCTTCCAATATGCTTTGATTATGCCCATCACTACTCTAAGCCGTGTGAAGCGAAATCCACTGCTGAAATGACTAGCCTAAATATTATTGAAACACATTAAGTATGAAGAAAAGCCTTTCTACAATGACTAGGAAACCAGAAAAAAAACTATCCCAGAATAACCGTTACATTAAATTAGAGATGAAATAATAATAACTAATAATTTACACAAATCCAGCACTTCATAATTTACAACAAATAATTTTTAATTTGCATCCATTTTATTTATACAAATGAACAAAATTATTCATCTAATTATTTCGATTTTCTTTTTGTGTCTTTGTGTTTCTTACCTTTAATCTGGTCCGTGAAGCAAATTTGAAGGCTTTAGATAAAGTTCCTAGGGCAATATCACTTGTGTCGATGTCGAGCTGGTGGGAGTCAAGGCACGCCAAGAATCTCTCCTGTAAATTGCAAAAACAATTAAAGAATAATTCTTTAAAACATGCGTAACGGGATAGAAAACAGAGTAAAATGTTAATTAATTTTAAATATTAATTTTAGAATAGTAATATTAATCAAAGGATTTAATAGCAGATTGAGATATCAAATTAAAAGTTAGCCATCAGCTATAGACGTACCACTGATATTACTGCTCCATTGTAACCTCTCCCTCTCCCATAAACAATGCATTTAACAAAAACAGAAGTTACAAGGTTGGTTCGAAAAACAGAGATTACAACAAAATGTTGACAATAGATATTTCAAAAATATCCCTATACACTGAAGTCGGGAAGTTTCAATGTTTAGCTGTGGTTCAACCAGATTTAAAATTAGCCCAAGCCCTTAGCGGCAACACACTAAAACTAAAGACTATAATTATTATAGTGGTAACTGAAGGAAGTGAGGTATCCATGGCCTTGGAACACTTAAGCCCAGTACATGAGCTGACTGAGAAATCACGAGATATACAATTGCAGACATAGAGACATGTGGAAATATAGGAATTGATATCTTACGGCATCGGCTTTGCAGACAGTGTTGGCCATCTGGCGACTCAACTGCTTGAGGAAATGGGTCTTGTCCACAGTCTCGTCCGTGATGGCAAAGGAGTACAGCTTCTCCTTCAGCTCTTGGTTGCTGCGGCACATCAGGGCAAACACCTTGTGGCATTCTGCAAAAGATATATTCATTGTGTAACTTGAGTGAAATGAAACTTGAGCTTTTATTATGGACTATTTATCGGGACACTGCCACCCCGGGAGATGTGTTGAGAATGGAGAACACCAATAGCTGGGGGAAATGTAAGGAGGGTAAAAAAAACATCCATTATCATTATGGTGCCAATGTGCCGCTTTAATGAAAAGAAACCTGGAGAGTTGAATACCATGTTGTGGAACCAGGAGGCAAAGACCCACGGACAAACCTGGTAAACTATATTAAAGGGAGTGAACTCATATCAAAAGAATAAGGTGAAACGTGGCAGGTAACACAATGAGCCTATGGCCTGAGTGCACATGCATCATCTTCTTATCAATAAGAAGTAAAGTAAGACATAACAGGCGTGCCTCAAGGATCTGTACCGTCACCGGCGCTGTTTTTGTTGCACATAAACAATCTCATTGAATACTAATAGTAATACTAATACACTGTTACGCCGACACAGCACCGTTCACGATGGTTTTCTTCCACTGTTGACATCCGAATGGCTCGGAAAGCTTTGAGAATAAAAGTTGACCACCACCTCGAGAAGGTTTGTATCTGGGGTGGGGCCAACCTGTTCAGCTTTAACTTATCAAAAACCCAAGCGTGTCTAATCTCAACAAAAAAGGTGGTCAATGACTGTCTGGTGCAATTTGATGGGAGCACCCTCCCCAATAAAGACTCTATTGGAATGCTTGGGGTAAGTATTTCAGACACAAGCTCAAGTATTGGGGCTTTTATAGAAGCCCCAGTAAATCTGGCTTCCAAGAAACTGGACGTCTTGTAGAGGGCTAGCAGATTCTTCAATACTGACCAACTGCTGACCCTATACAAATCTTAAGTACGTCCAACAGTTGAATTTCGAAGTTACCTCTGGGCTGAAGCTCCCAAATATTTGATAAAGCTGCTTGATTCTGTGAAAAGGAGGGCGGTCGGTCTGATTGACAATCCATTGTTAAAAGACCGATTGCCATCTCTAATGCAAGACACAATGTAGGTATGCCGAGTCTTTTCTACATCTCAATGGAGTCTGGTTGAAGGAGCTAGCAGCGTTGATCCCCTCCTCGCCGGTGCACGTGCGTGAAACTCAACAGACACGAGCGGAACACCCGTTCACAGTTGATGTTGGCTTCATGAGAACTGGTCGTTTCGCCAACTCGTTTTTATGTAAGCCGGTCGTATGTGGAACGAGCTACCGGCATCTGTCTTTCCTCCAACATCAACAAATCCCTTCATACAGCCCTTTCCTTAAACTGCCCCACAACGTTGTCCAGCCGGGCGGTGATATAGTTCCCCTATATCCTATCAAAATGATAAAACTTACCATTAGACTCCCGAATATCAATGACTCTCTTGACAGTGCTGAGGGGCATTAGTTGGACGTGTCGGTAGGGCTTCCCCGAACCCAGTCGGCTGGCTGCGTGATGGAGCCCGTTGACTGGGGGACTCTTGGAGTTGAACACCTGGTGAATAAAATCAGATTGTATTAGTTTTGTGGTGAACTTATAGTTACTTTATTGGTTTTTTTAATTGGCCATATTAATCTTTACCTTGGATCTCTTCTTGCAGACCTCCATGACGTCGGTGAAGAGGAAGAGCACCAGGTGGTCGCCCCGGCCGGACAGGTCCTTGGATATCTCCACCACCTCGCAGCGGGACACGAAACTCCGATGCGAGGATACCAAGTGCGCCTGGAAAGTATAGTCACTAAAATTATTAACTGGAGATAGAGGAGAAAAGAAACAAGAAGGAGAACTAGATATTGAAAAAAGTAGATTTTTGCTTTATAATTAATACAAGATGTAAGAACATGACCCATGAGTGGGGTTACTAAATCATCATTCTTTTATTTAGTGCAAAGCGCACCTGAGGTGAACTATCAAAAAACTGCATTATATAAATTCATCAATATTGATTATTATTATAAGATACTAACGGGACAGTTATCAATCTCGTTGTAAATGTCAAACATCTGCAGCTGGCCCTCAGTTTTCCGCTTGTCCTCATTCACATGCGCCATCACCTCCCGCACGCCCGCCAGTGCCGATTCAAGGGCCGAGTGGTCAGCATTCGACTTGTTGGTGTGCTTTAGGATGTCTGTAAAAATAATCATTCAAACCTTATGTATAATGAATTTACTAATATATATGTGTAGCCACATATAAAAACACAACAACTTACAATACACCAGCGCCCCTAGTGACACCAGCGGAAAACGTTTCAGACGCTGTTATACAAAAACAAAGGCGTCTGCAACTCTCCACTTGGATGTGCCACATCGCTTCACCTTGTTGGCTTACTTGTGTATCTACATTAACGTTTAATTTATTTTTAACAACGTTCCACAACAGAGTTGCCACGTAATTAACGGTATATACATATATTTTAAAAGCAGATTAAGATTTACAAAAATTTTCTTACCATCTAATAATAAGCTGATGCTGGGTAACCTCTGGACCGGCCGGATGAGCAACTCCTGTAAACTCTGTCTTCCACATTCTGGTTTGGTCTGGCAAATCTTCAGGAAGGCATGAAATCTAAACAAACAAAAAACATTAATAATTTAACTAGTACAGATCTCCAAGAATATCTGTGCAGGTGGTCATAAGAGGAACCAACTATTTATTGTATCCAAAATATCTACTCTCGACTAAATAGTATGACCGTGTATCAATCATTAGTTACCAGTTACTATCATATCATTTATCTTTTTTTCTTACTGAACAATTGAAAAATGTGGACCAATCAATGGAGTGAAGTCTTATTATTTTGCAGTTAAATTGATAATTCAAACCTATAATACCATACATTATGATAGAGATGACATTACGAGGTGAAAATAGTTGCATTGACTGAGAATCCAAACTGCTAATTTAATGACACCAGAGTTCACCATTAAGCTTCAGATATCACACAAATAGATTTTCTGCCACAAATAGATTTTCTGTCCAGCCCTCACCTAGGTTTTTCTCTATCACACTGCACAAGCATCTCCTTCATGTTCTCAAAGAAGTTCACAAAGGGGGGGTAGGCCTTGACCAGGTCGGGCGCGTACTTGAGCACTATCCGCCCTATGCTGGTCTCCTCGCTCCAGTGATAGGAGGCCCATTTTAACTCCCCCAACATCCGCCTTGAAACAAACAAAAACATGAATTAAGAATATAAATGGGTAAGTAGACACCTACTTCTCACAAATGTATTTCAAACAGGTTGGTAGGTACTTTTTAGATAAATATAATATTATTCTAAGGTAAGTACCTATTGTTTGTCAAAATAAGAGGTGAACCTCCAGCCTGCGGGCCAGATCTAGCCCGAGAGCACTTTTGGTTTGACCCACCAAAAGCACCACAGGCAAAAAAAAAATTGAACTAAATTCAATAAAATGCAAAGCGCCGTGTGTGTGTGTGCATGTTCTCTATTGACTCTCCCACCCCTTTGCAGACCAACTCGCTAAATTTTCCCCCTCATTTTTCTTATTTGTGTTTTCGTAATTACTCCGATTTAAGTTTGATTGGTGAAGATTTGTGATAAAACCTTACTGTGGTAAAAATTTTCACCATTTCCCCCACTTCTGCGCATAGAAATGATCAAAGAAATATAGTAATAGCAGACTCATATGCTACAGAATTCGGAGGAAAATCATTTGCGTGTTTCGGGTGCAATTATAATTTTGTAGACTGGCATGCAGATTCATTCGTAAGTTAAAACCAGTTTTGAGTTCCGAATGCACTTGTAAAATTGGAGTTGCTGACTCATAAGCTGGCACAATTCGAAGAAAACCATTCTCGTATTGCGAGGGCCGTTATAAAATTCTCATTGCAAATTCTTATTCTGAACAAAACCATTCTTGTGTTCCAAGTGTAGTTTACATACAATGTAAAATTCGGAGGAAAACCATTTGAGTGTTTCGAGTGCAAAATAATTAATCTTGTGGATTGTGAAACCGGTCTTGTTTTCTGAAAGCATTTATAAAATTCGAGTGGCGGGCTCTTCGGAGATGTGACATAAAAAAAATTTAAATAAAGAATTACCCCTACCCCGTCTCCCCGCACTTAATAAAGTGCGGCCTGTGGGTAATATTTCAAATATACAAATGGCGCACAGCGACAAGGAAAAAAAAGCACTATTCTAAACCTTTAAAAAAATTAAAACAAAGAAAAAATCAATTGTCATTTTTCCCGTCCAGGCAACATGTCAGATTCAGAAATCAAATATAACCTCACATTTGAATATAAATAATAAAAAAAATGTTCTAAAATAGGTGTTACTCGGTTATTAATTTTTTAGATTATTTTGACACACTGTAATGCTTCATTGGTTGGTTAATTGTCGGTAAATAGTTTCTAATGGCAACACTGGTTTGTTCTTGATTTTTAATTAATGCTAGAGAAACAAAAAAGGAGGGAAATAATCTTTTTTCCAGTGGTGTATTTTTGGCAATTTATGCACAACTATAAATAATATAATATTATGTATTTGAAATAAATTAATATTATAAATTTATATGAAGTACTATTTTGCCCATATTTTACTATAAAAGAAAAATGTACCAATGTTTCGGTTGCTTTGGAAAGTTGCTTCACAAAAATAACAGGTATGTATTACCAAAATAAATATACCAATACATATTTTTGTTAGAAATAAATCAACAAACCTGTGAATTTCATAAATGGGGGGTAAATTTCCAAATATTATTTTCAGTTCTGTATTGTTAAGCAGGGGGTTTGTGGTTCCATTGTCCTCATCAGACATCTCTTCCAGGGGCTGCTTGAACATCTAAAACAGTTGAGTATTCATTAGACCTTAGGCACTTTTAATAATCAGATGGATGTATCGATATGTGTATATTATAATAGAGGTGTACTAACTGTGACTATGGTGTGAAGTATCCCCACATAATTGGACTCTGTCTGGAGCAACTCCATGAAGACTTGTTGGCGCGGACTCATCAGCTTTCTCGCTGCATCGCTCACGCTGACACACTCCACTTCTGGAAAACAACAAAGGTATTATCTACCCTTCCTTTCCCTTTGTCCTTTGCTGGATCTCATCTAACATTGTCCACGTTCCTGGTCTTTATTTCAAGTCTAGTTAAGGCAACATTTTGGCAGATAGAATAACACAATAACTTTATAAGTGTTGTGCTATCGAACATTGAAAATTGTTAAATTCTCTACAGTGATTGGATAACGGTTATACAGAGAGTTTAAAAACATTATTTTATCTATTATGGGATGTTTCTCAATATTTATTACTTCTAAAATAGCGGGACTGGGGGATTTGGTGGATGGATGACAGTATTGCAGATATTAGAATTTAATAGTTGGTAAAATGAATTTAGTGATGAGGAAAATGACAATACATATACAAATAATAGAGACAGAGATTTTGAAAACAATGTTTATTTCTATATTCATATTTTAAAAACCCCACATGGATTAACACTACCCTGATTGTCAAGACGGTTGAAGATGTACATGGAACATTCCAAATATGTAATGTCAAATTGAATCGCTTTGGACTAATGTTGAAAGATAAAAAGTATCGAGTTCCACAAGTCTAGACTTAAACTTTAGTAAAAGAACAAGTCTGGGACACCGCTGAGGATTTTGTTGTATAGGGTAGGTCATAGGTTTTGCACTTGAAGTCGCTCCTGCGGGGGAACCGGAAGGAAGAGAGGAGCGCGGGATGCGGGAGCTCGGTTCTTGAAAATTTATTCACCATGAATCGCTTTACGGGGAAACATTGTGTGTTATGTGTAAAACCGTTTTACAAAAATAACGATTTCCATGTGATTTTTTGCCGCCTGTTTCGTGTCCATTATTGATTACACAGTGTAAAGCAGTGTTCCAATGTTAATTTAATTAAAACATGGAACAACAAGTTCGAGGTAATCGGTTCACCTCTAATGGAAAAAAATTAAAACAACCACAGAACAGGAGGAGCGATGAAAGTATCGCACAGGTTAACGAGTCTATACGAGAAGCTTCGCGCTTGTCAACACGCAAATGTTCGACTGCTTTAAGTTTGTGTGGAATATTGAAATTAGATTTACAATTACACCCTTATAAGATCCGATCGGTGCAGGAATTAAAACCAAATGATTTGATTTTAAGGAAATGGCTCAATTTTTGAAAGATTCCCCAGTTTCAACAACATATTGTTTTCGGACCAGGTCCATTTTCACTTGAACAAGAACAAGCATGTTAATAAACAAAATCGTAGGTTTTGGAGCAAGTAAAACCATAAAATAAATGCCAAACAGCTCTTCATTCTCCAAAAGTGATGGTTTGGGTGGTTATGTCATCAAGTATCATAATCGAACCTTACTTCTTTGAAGACTCACAACAAATCTGTCAATATTGATTCTGCAGAATATGTTAAGATGTTCAAAGAGTATCTCCTACCAAAGTTACAGCAATTCCCTGGGTATAACACCAGGACTTGGATGCAGCAAGATGAGACAATCTGCCATACCTCCAATGTGACTATACCGGTGATGAAAGAAATTTTCCCTGAAAAGCTGATTTCGAGATGAGGTGACATCCCATAGTAGTCCCCCGCAGCCCAGACTTGACACCCCTGATTTTTTTGTTATGGGATCGTCTCAAATGTTATTTACATGAATAACCAATCACAATATCCCAAATTAAGATGCATATTCCTCAAAAGATTGCTGATATCCCGCATGCTATGTGTAAAAGAGTTTTTAAAAATCTTGGTGCCAGATTCAAGGAATGCCAGAAGCGATGGTGGATATTTAGAAGACATTATTTTTAAGAAATAAAATTCCTGTTTGTCTACTTCTATAAAAATAAACATTCATTTTCATACGACTTGTAGTTTCGTTTTTATTAAATTTTGAAAAGTGCAAAAACTTATGACCCACCCTATATAGTTTTAATGGGTGACTTGAACCGAACAATCAACAGATCTGATACATACCATCTAACAAACTTTGCTTCCCATCCGGACTCTGCGTACAATCCAGCAGATTCCCGCTGAGAGAGAGCAGCACAGCATCGCCGACGCTGGAGCGCCGCTTGTGCAGAGCCGCTTCGGGGCCGCGCAGCTTGCGCTTGCGCCGCGTGGCCTTGTGCTGCGCGCCTTGCTGCGTGGCAGAGTGGGCCGAATGCGGGGGGCGGGGGGTGGAGGGGGCAGGGGAAGGGGAGGTGCCACGCCCCGCTATCGAGGTGGACGATGAGAGGGAACCACGTGATGAGCGACGCGAGGGAGAGGTCTGGGCTTCAAGGTACTGAAATAAATTTAGTATGATAACATGAAATTAAATACATATAAAAACTACAAGACAGTTGACATAAATTTTATGAACTTTCTTTGTTTCACAAGGTTTTCCATGTAATTGTCTTTCGTATAAAAAAAAACTAAAATTTGCATTATAATGCATATTATGGGCGGGCTTACTGCCTGGCAACAATTTCCACCAGCCAACCCAGGATTGAGAGTTTTGACCACTGATATAACATAAGTTCTAGGTCTTCATCTTCGGGTTAAGTTCCATAGAGTAAATTAACTATGACAAATTCTCTCGTCTCAATCAACTACACCAAATTTACAGACGATAAAAATAATTGTATTAAAAAAAACTATACTCACATCCTCGAAGAGGTAGTCCTTCTCGTCCTGCGCCTCTTCATTCTGCACCGAGGCCCAGAACCATTCGGCCTTGACCACGTGCGCTGACGCAGCGGCCTCGGGTAATGTCTGAGTGTGTTGTTCATCCACCACCTGGTCAACAAATACCCATGTAATTACGCAGTACATTTTTGGGAGAGCAGGCAGTTTGTCCAGATGAAATTAAATTAAACATTGTATATAAATTAAGCTGTTACCTACGTATAAGGCAGTCAGCGCAGAAGTGACGTAACCCACAAAAATTCCAAATGAAGTTAACAATAAGAAAGGACCTTAAATGATGTGTTTCATCATAAAATAAATAAATAAAAATAAAAAAAATAAATAAAAATAAAAAAAATAAATAAATAGAAGTGGATGGATCAACAAAAAAAAATATTTCACTGTGATATCCATGTTTTTGTTTGTTGCAACTTTTACTTGAACAACCTCCACTTTTTAAACGCAATTGTCTCAGCTCGTCATTTTTGTGAGTTACACCACTTCTGCACTGATCCCTCATACAAAAAAAAATAATAATATATTATGCTGAATACTCATTTCCAAGAATAAAGATATTAAAATGTACAACGCGTTTCACATTCATACTGCGAAAATTCAGGGGGTGATTTTTAAATAATAATTCATGAAAAAATCTTTCATTTGCATCCGGTTATCAAAAAGTCGGTAGAAATGTATTCCATGATTATGTAATTGATGCAAGTAAACTTAGCAAGACAAAAAAGTTAAGTTAGACTCACGTTACATTTTCTTGACAAAGATATTAAAAAAATTATTGTTCTGTTTCAAAATTTTATAAGGTTGTTTTTCTTAGATTATCATAAATAATCGCCCACTAAAATTTGGCAATACGAGTGTGAAACGCAGTGTATATCTGTGTGCGAAAGGAAAAGAGAGATGAGTCAAAATATTCTCTGACGAAATGAGTATTTATTGTCAACCTTTTTTCATTGTCATGTTTTATTTAAATACGTAAGTAATGCGTTGCGTAGACCTTTCCGTAACATGAATTTTACGGAATTTGGAAGAGGTTAAGTGTAACTACGTAAATAAAAAACATAATATACACAATGGCATTTATGCACACCAAGTATTCAAATTTACAAAGCGCGCCAAAGCAGGTGCTCTTGGGTATTAGATATTTGAAATAGAATGATTAAATGTGAAATTTTATATAGCTCCACTCAGATATTTTTTTCTAATTTTCGAGATTTCTTTTTTACATACCTGCTGATTTACGCGAGTCGTGTGTTACGTAACTCGAGGTGTTACCGTACTCGATTGTATCACATGTCCTTCATTTCAATCGATCAAACTTTTTCTTGCAGAATAAATAACAAAGGCACACTTAACTCAAAACGATATTTTAACTCATCTCCCTTTTCCTTTGGCACGCAGAAATGTATTTTTATAAAATAAACATAATATGGATAATCAAGTTTCGATCAATGCTGGTAAACCATCAGTGCTACTTCGTCAATTTGTGATAATTAGAAAATTTATTTAACTTTTTAACCCCTCGAGTTATACCATGAGCTTGTATAATTCCAGGTTCACAATTAATAGATGATTATCATTTTAGAATTACCCCAAATAGACAAAGAACCGCTGCTTTGTTAGTTACTTATAAGGAATAAAAAAATTATAATTTAGTATAATAATGAAAAAAATCATCAATAAAGAATATAATAATATCAGCAAAAAATCCCATAGACTTTATTTTCAAGTAGATTTATTTTATTTATAAGAAGTCAACGCTACATTAAAAATACAATAAATACATATTATAAAATTTCAATAGCTTTTGTACTTACTACATAAATAAATAATAAATTAGTAGATACCTTTCAGACCTGGAAAACATTACCTTATTTTTTTTAGTTTCCGATGTGCCGACAATAATATTACTGGAGTGTTGCATATTTATTTAATTTTTTGTAAAATTTCTAGATCAAAGGTTTTCCAACGGTTTCCAGTGGTTTGCAATGGTTTCCGATGGTTTACATTGGTTTCCAATGGTTTCCAGTGGTTTACAATGGTTTCCAGTGTTTTCAAATGGTTTCCAATGGTTTCCAATGGTTTCCCAATGTTTCCCTAGCTCACATTTTAGCAATTATTGGAGGCTGGAATTATTTTCAGCTGTTCATTCAATTCCATAACAGGACAACCAACTGTTTTTTTTTTTTTTAATATGCAAGTGTATCGTCAAAAGTAGTATAAAACTCACACCTACCACAATGAATATATTTGATTGCCTTGAAAGGAATTTTTTTAAAGAAATCTTGTAAGAGGTAAAAATTTATCAGCAAAGGAAATGGATTCTTAAAAATTTCTGAATTGAATAGCTATGAATTCATTTGAATTACATGAAAAGGGTATATGGACTAAAAAGAAAGCAACTTTTTAAATGTAAAAAAAAATACCTACAATAAAAAATAAAGATTCTACTCTCCATGAGGGTTATTAAAGATAGTTGGGTTCTGAAAGTCTGTTATTCACAAAGGTTGCAATAAAACAAAGATTGAGAACCTCTATTCTAGATAATCCTAGGACATGGAAAAACTATATTTTTTAATAATTTTTCACATATGAATAATAAAAATTGCTTTAAATAGGAAGACAGTTCACACAAAATATCCTTTCATACAATACAAATAATATGTAGAAGGTATGTAACATAATTTGGAATGATATGGTATGTGCTAGAGTAGAAATGTGAAACCGCAACCAGTTAGAAATAAAATATGGTACAACATGCAGTAAGTATGTATACATAATTATGATTGTTAGAAGAGTAGAGAAAAGTAATTGGCAAATTCTACTTAATAAACACAGTACTTTTTATTGAATTCGTAGCTAGAATTAAAGCGAAACATTTATTAACTGTAGGTTAGGAATTAAATTTTTATAAAAATACATACCACGACAGTCCTAATTATTAAGATTCATTTAAAGAAATTATATGAAAAAGTGCAGTTATTGTACTTCAGTGCACTTGGGGGTGACTGCGCTATATAATTCATTGTTATTTCGATAACACATTTTCATTCCAAACTATCTCAACATTTTAGGATATTTAGTCAGTCATGGATTTTATTTTGAAAAGTTACATCGTAAAGAGATGGAGAACTAAATTATAGCATTTATTGGGAATAACAAGGAAAATAATGTCATTAAAAATTCCCAAATCATGTTGTTATTACATCACCATTAAAACTTCCATATTATAGATGACATCACCATTAAAATGGCCACATTATGTTGACATCGTGTCCCATATATTTTGTCATCATGTCACCATGAAAATCAAAATAAAACAATTCCCTAGCTATCGTTTGTTCACCCCCATTTTAGGTAATGAATAAATTCAATAAAAAAAGCATGGGTTAACCAGAAGCCAGAAGCAACACGACTACAAGGCAAAGGCAAAGAGACAAGCAAAGGAAGTAATCATGATAAATGTGTTAGTACCGATAGCAACGAGTGGTTCAGGGCGGCGCGCTCTTGTTTCACAATGGGATGCCGCCTCACTCGGCATTGGTCGGGCATGGGCGCCGGGATGGCCGCGCCACCGACCGGGAACCTGGGATTCTGGGGCGAGAACCCTCCGGGATAGGGGGAATTGGCCTGCGAGGGAGCCTGCCGCTTCGGCTTGCCCATGGGCGTTTTGAATATCAAAGGAGATACATCGAGATGAAGAACACTACTCTCCAGCTCATTATTCTCTGAAATGCGAGTTAGCGGAGTCCTGTTTTCAACAGGAGAGACATCGATCAATGCTTTTGTACTTTTTGGAGAGCTTTTCCCCGTGTCGTTATTTTTTATCATCAAATCGTCATCTTCACTGTCGCTGTCCTTAGCTCTCTTTTCGTATTTCTTTTTGCGCTCGCCTCTGAAGGAAGCCGTCAGCGATTTCATACTTCTGCGAATTTTGGAAACCGACTTCGCAGTCTTACCTCCGCGCAAAGAACAGAAAGATATATCAAAGAGACCCGAACTAGAGAAGAAAGACCTGTCTGCTTTGGCTGCGCTGCTGATGGAGCACATGGAGATATTATCTTCATCTTTTCGTGGAGATGGCGTTGAAGTCATATAATCCGTCACATCTTTGTCTTCATCGTCGTTGTTTTCTTCACTTTTAGATTTTTTCTTTTTGACGATAGTCTTGCAAATAACTGGTTTATCTTTCCCCTTGAATCTAAACGAATCCTTAATCTTGAGCCTTTTAAAGGGCGACTTCCAGTTATTCTCTTCGATGGCTTTCGGTGTTTCTCCGTTCAAGATTTCAACCTCGAAATTAGACTCGGCAGAGTTTCTGGATCTCTTTTTGCTGGATGCCGTCGTGGAGACACTAATGTTAGTACCACTCCCCATGCTTGGCAGTACAAAGTTATCTTTGTCGGGAGAAAACAATCTCAGCAGACAATGAGAACTCATTGTAGCATTTGGATCTGTTATATTCAAGAGAGACTCGTTCAAATCCACAATGGGCCGTCGCTTTAATTTTTTCATATCATCTTCCCCATTCGTAGCATATCCCGTATGAACGCTCTTATTATCTTCGCACCCGTGTGTAAATGAGTCGTTATGTTCCGACTTTTCAAGAAGCATATGTTCACTCAACCGTTTCAATCCTTCAGGGCTCATCTGTTCAAGCTTATACGAGCTGAAATTGTCAAAGTCCTCATTATCTGCCATGGCGGGCTTCGTCATGCCGTGCAACGAGGGCGACATGTCAACAGACTTGCGCGACCGTTGTTTGATTTGCGGCGAGAGCAACTTCATCAGCTCAGAGTAGGTGTTGTCTTGCGCGGTGTTGTTAGAGGTAGGGGTGGGATTGGGAGAGGGGGAGAAGGGAAGCGAGCGGTCGTACATCCCGCCATTGGCCACAACCTGAAACATGGTGCGCAATACAACACAAGGTGAGGGACACGGGCAACACGAGTGGGAACACACCATCGATGTGCAATGTATACATTATTGTTACCATTTTATCATCTGTGACAAACTGCTTGCTTACTGAGTGAAAATTCAAAATATATTGACAAGTGGAATATTTTTACAAGTGTGAGTATGATGCATGTGAATTTATAGTGCACGAAAAATGATACAAAAAAAAAACCTTTTGCAGTTTGGTAAGTGCAATTATTTTCCTTATTGTCTTGGACTAGATGTTTGTACAATCTCCAAACTCTGGCACAGAGAGCCATATAATCAATATTGATAAAATCATTCCTAGTGTTCCGAAGAAATTAATGAAAATTTAAAAAATGTATGATCTTGTTAGAACCTCACAAACCTGAAGTGAGGTAAAAATGTGAAATAATGCAAAGCAGTGCGATAGGCGAGTGAAATGAATTCATTAATATGTTCATGCTGTTTTGTATTGAAGATAACATCTTGCTAAAAAATAAAAGGCCTCTGAACATGTTTGACATAATAATGCAGTTTTAGACACAAACATACAACAGACATTCTACAATACATATAGTGTCAGAGTTCCCTCAAGCCAACCTTAGCATCCCACAAAGACTAGACTAATTCTACTTGAAAACCAAATCCCAAGTTTTAATTTGAAGCGGAAGGTATAATATAATATGTATATGTATTATTAATGTTAGGTTAAACATAAATAAACCTCGTGTGGGTTGACTATTGGGGCGTCGCGGTGTTTGAGACAGTCTTGTGTTTATCCAAAGCTGTCTAAAACCTTGGCCCAACACCCCAAAAGCTAAGCAACATAATGCTTTTGGCCGTGAGAAACAACCACGTGAATAAATCATTTTATTGTAATACACATACATAATATGTATTTAGTATATGCCATAATTGATTACACCGCAATAATATCGTCCACGTTCAAGTAACCTCTGAAACACTGCTTCCAGATATCATTAATTAAAGCTTTGAGTAAAAAATGCTTAGTTACAAAAATTTGTAAATTGCGGTATGTTAAAACTGTGTGTTTGAGATTAGAATCTTTTGTCTGCATATTGACGCAGGTAGGTAGGCATTTTGTTCAGTGTTTTAGAAATTATGAAAATATCACAGTCTATCTATATTTAACTGATTATTTTTTACCAAACCATTAATACAATCCCTTTTAAAATGGCAAATATTTGAATTTCACTGTTTTTAAGTCAAGTATTTTGTAAATGTATTGCAATTTGTTATAGTAAATACCCCTATTTTAGAGTGCATTCAGAAGCTTACAATGCTAGATACTAAGGTCAGCTAGAAGAGAGTTAATAACTATCGTTAACAAAGCAGTTTTATCAAATCCAATTACACTGAATTCACAAGAAAGCATTAATATTTGCACATCTCCAAGTTACATTTTGATTTAAGTTAGATAATAATCCATTCCAGCAATATGCGAATGGTGTAATCATTCAACTCCACAACATACAATAATATAAAGTTTGAAGTTGAAAAGACAATGAAGCATTGTTTGAGATTATCTAAGGTTGAAGTTCAAAATACAGTGAAAAGATATTTGAGAAGGTCCAAACTCAAAGAGATAAGATATCTAAGATTGGAGTTGAAAAGACAATGATGCCCCTCAATTGAGGAGATCTAAGGTTGAAGTTGAAAAAACAGTGAAGGGATATTTGAGAAGATCACAACTCAAACAAATGAATTATCTGAGGATGAATAGACAAATGATGATATGTTTAAGAAGAACTAAAGTCAAATAGCGACATTTTCAATCCTTTCATTTTTTTTAGCTTCAGTGTAAATTTACACATTACACCTAATTTCGTTTGTTTATTGATTTTTGCAAAGTTTATAGAACTAATGAAAAAGTGTGAATTGACTAACATGAAGATATAATGCCCATATGGAAAATGGGCAAACTGATTATTGCCGAAACTGTAATGCAAACTATTTGGCACGTAACTCTATTTTCATACAAGTGTAGGTTGATTAAATCATACATATAATTACTAACTACTAATTATTGAACATACAAAATACCGATGCTTTCTTGGGAAAAAATACATACAAATCATTCTATAGAGATTTTAACATAATATTTCTGTTTCAACGTAAAGAAACGGGCTGGAACGTTTTCTCTTTAGGACGATTTACCAGTAGCAACCGGGTGTTTCATCAGTATACCTGAAGAAGTAATGAAGTTTGAACTTACCACGTGCGAACAGCTGACGTCTTCGAGAGCAGCCGTTTCACCACCATTCTTGAGAAGGATCTCCGTCATGTGCTGGTGCTCCTCCTCCGGGAAGCCCACAAAACAAACCCTGGCTCCGAGGAACACCTTCAGCTTGTGTTGCGACTGGAAGAGAAAAGAAACAAATAAAATTATTGTCTAATTCAAAGGTGGAATCAATGGTGCATTTTAGGGATTTGTAGATTTTTTTTTCGATCCAAATAACCAGTGTTTGAAAAAAAGTCGCGAATTATTCAGGATTGTGATGGAAAAAGTGTTAAATATAATAATATAAATACTTAATACTTTTGTCTGCTTTTCTTGAGAAAAACTTATTTCCAAAGTACACCCGAGCTCTTGGATTTTATATAATAGAAAATTTCCCAATAATAAAAGATCTATTATTTTATGAAAACATTACAATCCAAGAGAACAAAAATGTGTTAATTTATTAATAATAATATTTTTATTAATTTATTGTTGTGGCGTAACTACTTAAAAATGTTAAAAGAAATTAATTTTCTATGTAAAAAAAACATGGTTAACTTTTCATTTAGTTGCGTCACTAGTGTAGACTTTGTGGATACAAAAAAACTATGAATTTAAAAAATAGTTTGTTAGTTCCCTCGTTGGCCGGCTGGAAAATGAACCATATCAAGCTATTGCATGTGGAAGCATTTTGCTTGTCATTTGGAATCCGCATAATTAATAGGGCAATAAAGCATTTACCTAATTATAACAAGTTCCACTCACCACGATGGCCTCATCAGCAGCTCTGCAGTCCGTAAGTCCTCGCTGCTCCCAGCAGTAGTCGACCCAGGATCGCGAAACGACCGGAACGCGAAACACCGTCGCATAACGGTACTTCTCGCCGCCGCAGCAGTTGGCTATCAGGTGTGTGACTCGTGCGGAGATATCCTTGCGGATGCTGCCGCCCATGTGGTGGATCAGGGTGATTAGGTGGGTCTGGAAGAAAAAGAAAATAAATAAAAAATAATAAAAATAACATGAAGCATCAAGGGCGGAGGAAGAAAGAAGCCTTTGAAATGTGATGCCCAAGGATACAATATGTCGTGCATGTGTCCCATCTTTGAAGGAAATATAAAAGAAGAACTTTCAACGGTGTGTCTGAGATATTTCTTAATAATTTGAACACCCTGCGAGAAGAGATTCATTTTAATTACTTCAGATAACAGTCTGAAGAAACTTATTGGAAGTCCGAGAGGTTGATGAGGAAGATCTCCAACCCACTGGACAGAGCAGATCAAGTCCAAAACAGAAACATCAGGGGTGAACTCCAGGATATAAAAGAAACCTCGTCAAGGGTTTAATTTAACCAAGATAATTGCAAACCTGTTTTACAGTGAAATGGTAAGAAGATCTACATAATATTAACGATATTTCACAATAAGCAGAGGATAGAATGCTACACTATTTGCTTTATGCACATATATGCTCATCTAACATGATCTATCTAAAATAATTGGTTCATTATTAATGTCATTTCTGAACATCAAAAAACAGCACAACTGTCGTAATAAGTTTCTTGCGAGTGGCTATCTGCAAAAATATTATATGCATACTATAAGTTTAAAACACAATCTAAGGATTCCACTACAAAGATAACCCGAGCATGTTTTCGTTGATGAGGCATCGGATCAGAAGAGATCTTGAACAGTCTGGTAGGATGCTGTTAGGTAAGATTCTGGTGGTTGATTGGTTGATAGTTTATAGTGATCGGTTGGTTGGTTGGTTGATTTGAGGTTGGTTGATTGGTGGTTGGTTGGTTGGTTTTTGGTGGTTTGTGATTGGAAGTCGGGTGCTTACCAGTTCCTCCTTGACCCGGAAGCCCGTGAAGCAGATGACGGCAGCCTTCATGCTGAGGCAGTACAGCGGCCGGTTGATCTCAGGCAACACCAGCTCTGGCTGTTCCGCTAGCTGCTGCAGCGCCGTAGGACCCAGGATACTGCAAAACATAAAATATTCTCGATTAGTAAGACATAACTATCACATTATAATAAGAAAAGAGGATCAGATTTAGGGCCTGTCTTGCGCCAACCTTACGATTCGAAGCCAAATCTCAAACTTTTAGAAGGTAAAAGAAACAGGTTGTGATTTTTGATTTAGGTTTTAGCAGATTTTTTTTTACAGAACAACTACAAAAAAGAAGAGTAAAGGTGGAAAGTTAACTCCAACATGAAGAAGTAATCGCCTTACATACAAAAGGTTATCCTATCCAAGGTGGCATGTCATCACTCATCACCTTCAAATTCAAAAAAACTTTATTGTACAAATAAAAGTGTTAAGTACAAAGGGTATAGGTATAGCTTATATGTATGTTCCATTTCTTACAGTTAACCCAAAAAATACATATATATTTTGTGTCGGACTTGTTCACCTATTCAAACAACTAAGATATGGCCGCAATGTTTGAAGCGGCCACTTGCCCAAAAAAACTGTTTATCTGTAAGGGAGTCCAGGTAATACGGAAAATAAATGATATTGCTGTTCGCATATGACCCCGACTCCCAGCTTCATTTTGTATAATGTGTGTTTAATATATACTGTACGGTCTGTGGGAAGTGTTCCCACCAACCGCCTGAAATGTGGAATGACTAAATAAAAACGTTAAAGCGGGATGACGGAGATACCGGATGGCCGGATACGTGCAGAACTTTGTTGTGCTGAGAGTCCGGCATTTAAAATATCGCGCAGGCGACTTTAAGTACCCTGCAAAAACCGAAAACAGGCAAATCGTCCGAAATCGTCTGCTCGACAAGTCCTATGCTCTCTCCGCCTACTTCCACCCTAACTTCAAGCCTCTAATCGCCTTCTTTCTCTCTGGCCATTACCTCATCTGGACCATCGGACTATCACCTCTTATTGGACCCAGACCAAGCATCGTCACATGGACATAATTCTGCACAAATTGTACAAAGGTTGGAAATAAGGTTTTGTCGGTGAGTCTTTCCCCCTTCGCAAAGGGATTGACACAGGTTGTGTTTCTCCTCTCCCACCCTATGCTCATACCGGAATCAGCTGCCCCCCACAGTTCGCCTATGTGCCACATACGTCTGGTACATACTTATATAAATAAAAAAATTTATACATTTAACTAGAGCAGCGCCGACGAGTACAAGTTTTACCGAGTTACCGAGTACGAGTTTTACTTGGTTTGATGTTTGCCAAACCGAGTACTCGACCGAATAACTCGGTTGAGGCGACTGCTTCAACTTCGCCGTCGGAATCGAATGCAACAAAGCCTTCAGGAGGCATTTGCGGCAAAGTGGGATATAAATGATTCGCGTGCTAAATAAATCCACAAAGCTGTCGCCAAAATGATTGCTATTGACAACCAACCCATTTCCAAAGTGGAAGATAATGGGTTTCGAAGATTAATGAACGTCTTAAAGCCGAAATATCAAATCCCCGGAAGAAAGTATATCAGCGAAGTTGCCATACCAGAAGTTTACAACAAAGTGAAAAGCATAATTAGAGCGGAAATTGCAAACGTTAAAGCTGTATCAATAATCACTGATATTTGGACCTGCATGAACAACTTGCTTGGTTTTCTAAGCTATACTGCTCACTGGCTCAACGAGGAATTTATTCTACTGCACAGAGTGCTGCAAATGCAGCATTTTAGAGAACACCACACAGCTGACAATATTCGATCAGTGTTGTCAGCCTTATCTGTGAGCTGCCAGTGAAGAAAACGAATCTAATTCTAACCTTAACCAATTAAGACAATCACAAGATGCTCATGCATCATTTTGGAATTGCTTCGAAGAATTTCCTTCTACCCAGCCACCGGAGCGCGACGATCCTAAAAGCCCCATCGCTCTAGAATTGGATTGATATGTAAACAAAGGATTGTTGTCAAAAGATAAGAGTCCTTTCGAGTGGTGGGCAAGACATAAAACAAGATATCCAGAAATAGCACATTTAGCAAGAGTGCTTTTATGTGCACCTGCAAGCACTGTGTATAGCGAGCGTTTATTTTCAGAAGCAGGTAACGTCTATGAAGAAAAAAGGAACAGGCTCCTACCAAAACGTGCGAAGGAGAGTCTTGTATTCTTACATCACAACTTGCCAGTGCTAAATTTAAATTTTGTTAATTTTAATAAATGCAACTTTTTAATCCTCCTGTTTTCATTATATTTCCCAAAATATTTTATTTCTTTAGTTAAACCGAGTATACTCGTCATTTAAACAGAGTTATTCGACCGAGTACGAGTAATAAAAAAACGCCGAATACGCCGAGCATCGAGTATTAAACGAATACTCGGCCCATCACTATATTTAACCCTATCGAGAGATGCTCTTATTTTTGCAAATGACGTCTTACGTCGATACGATTTTGACATTTTTGAAGTACACAGAAAAGAATAGACTTTCTTATTTAATGTAAATCCAATTTAATGATGTTATTATTAGACATTGACTAATGAATAGACGTTGACAAACAATGGATCGCTATACTCCTCAAGAACACTGAATAATTGCGTTAATGTTTTTGAGAAATAATCAGAAATGATTTTGGTCCAAGGTGAATTTCTTCATCGATTCCCTGGTCGTGTGTCACCAACTGGGCAAAACTGCAGAGTTTAGTCACTCACCTTGAGGAGACATTCTCAACACGGGACAGTAGCAGACGTAGCCGGCGCCAAAGCAGCCGTTCGGCCGATAATACCGCTGCTGTGGCTGCAGATGTCCAAGAGGACTTTCAAATACCATCCAAACAACAGGGCACGCAATTGGGCATCAATACAGAGTCTTTATAGTGAATTTTGATGAAAGACTTGAAGATATTCCCGTAAAAAGTGCATCAGCTATTGCCGCATGTAAATTACAGCCAAGCCCTCCTAAACCTCGACCGCGATGATAATGATTTCCCGTTGAAAATCATCACGAGTGAGACGCATTTCCACCTGGATATGTAAATAAGCAAAATTATCGCTTCTGGTGAATTGAAAATCCGCATGTAATGCACGAAGAGCCATTACATCCTCTCAAAGCCACTGTTTGATGCTGTGTTTACGGAGAAAGGTGATTGGCCCATATTTTTTCGAGGATGGCGTCATCACTATTTCTGTGAGTCTAAAAGAACCATGATCAATGACTTTTTGCTGCCACAAATTGACGAATTGGATTTGGAAAACATGTGTTTCCAGCAGGACGGTACAACCGCACCCGCAGCACAAGCGACAGTGGACACTCTGAGGCAACCATTTCCTGGCCGCTTAATCTTACGTTTTGGCAATTTGTACTGACCCCCAAGTTCGCCCGATTCGACCGTTCCAAACTTCATTATTTTGGGGATTTTAAGGCACGGATCTATACGAACAAGCCACAGACCTTGGCGGCCACTAGAACGATTCGATTAGAACTATTCGACAAGAAGTGGAGAATTTATCATAAGAAATTTTGAGAAAGGTGATGGAAAATACTGTGAACCGAGCCAAAATGTGTATCAACTAGAAGTGGCGGCCACTAGAACGATATTAGCTTCACGACTTTAAGCGTCTAAATAAATATACAAACAGAACCAATTCTTTTTATTTACAAAATTAGTGGCTTAGAAAATCGAGTGAGAACTTTCGCGCTTCCTTGTATATGCAGGTTGTTTTCCGCTCATATCGCAAAGTTATAGGATTATTTTTTCATTTAGAGCTCAGCCTAAAGAAAATGATATATTTTTTTTATTTGAGTCCGGTTGGTTCATGAAAAAAATTCAAACGATTGCTATTAAATAAGATATATCTAAACTCACTTCCGTTACTTCTATGTTTTCAAAAACAATGTTGTGTACACCTCTCTGAAATAGAAAATTTTCTAGACCTATGGAAAACCAATAAATGAATACTGTATATTTTTATATAGAAAATTGAGCGGCATGATAAGGTTCGCGGGCCGCGGGTTGTTTATCACTGCACTACGTGAAAATTAAACGGAATAAACAAAAGAGGCTTAATGTCACGAAAAACTAATGGTTCCCAGTAAAAAGCGTCATTGTAACAAAGCATTACCAGTTAACGACCGCTTGGTGATTAGTGCCCGTTTGGGGAGAGGGATGTGTCAACTGTGTTTTTGGATGCTATTGATTAATACTAAAAATAAAAAATAAAAACAACAACAAAAAAATGACCCACAAAAACTTGAAAGCTTTTTAAAAAAATTGTTTATACTATTAATTTTTGACATTTATTCCAGGCAATATATGAGGAAAAATAATTTCCCTCAGGGCCTGTCATAGTAGAAGATGCTGTGTGGAGTGTCTTTTTGGGGAGAGGAAGGAGTGAACATGAGTTTTGAAGAGACCCATGTTGTAGGAGAGAGGAAACACAAAGGCCGGCAAATTGTTCCACAGCCTATCTGTTAAACTCAAGAACGAATCGTAGGAACGACTCATTCTCATGCGACAAATCGTCGGCTGAGTACTTAATTGTTCTGTCAGCAGCTTTAGGTAATCGTCTTTCTCAACTTGTTGGATAGTTAACCGTTTTAGTGCTATGCTTATTTCGCAAGTATGTATATAAATTGCTACAGATATTCTGTGTTTTTAAATAAAATAAAAAAGTATCCAATAAAAATGCAATAACTTTGACAAATATCAATCAATTTTAATGATTTTTTTTTTAATGAAATTATACAAATAAAGTACGAAAGTAAGTTACGAATATCATAGTTCTAATTAAAAACTACACATTTCAACTACAAAAAATATTAAATTATTTCACACAATTGTGTTTTCTCGCGCAAAGTCCATGTAGTCCCCTTTTTATAGCGAGCGCATGAGATTGGATCGTCTTATCTCATTAAAAAAAGGTCTCGTCGTCCGTAGTGCCGCTGTCATTTCATACATTACGATCATCCGCAATGAACATTCCGACATGGTAAAAATATCGATTCACTTTAGGGTGCATTTATTTAACAGGATAAACAATAAATATACAAGACACGCGCCAACCGCAAAATGCCACGCTCAAACTGAAAATTGCAATGCTATAGGGCTGCGTCGCAATTTACGTAACTAAATCTTACAACGCGATGGCCCTGGGCCGCACTCTAAGGGTTAATATAGTGTCTAAATCATAAAAATCGAGAAGAAAGTAAATAGATTGAAATTTAAAAATTCATTCCAAAGATAGAATAGTCTGATTTTTAAAAACTGTGCTGTAAATTGGGAAAGTACTGCTACAACAACAACAAACATTTACTCGACAAAATGTCAAACGTGTACAAGTAATGGGCGCGCGTTTGGTGTATTTCCCAACTATGCACTGGTGCCGAAGGGATCAATGAGGCTAGTTCCTCAGGGCATCTTCCATTGAATATGTATAACAAGGACAGCCTTACCCCCCAAATCACTTGCGTTTGACGAGGGGTTCGCGCCATAGTTTGGGAAGCTCTACAATAAAGTATGCTTTCAGTTGCTAAAACTAATTTATTATCACAATTACTATATCTCCGCTAACACATAATTTTCCAAAATAAATTCTAATTCGAGAAAAAAAAACAAATTCCTACAAACCGGTTATACCGCCTAGTATAAATATTTTGGTACGTAATTTATCATACACTTCGTATGACTAATACTCGCCACAGAACCTACATAATACTAGAAGTGGAAAAGGTAAATAAAATCAAAAGAGCACGATGATTCGCACGAATAAAATCACTATCAGATTTGGCGTGCTGAATTTTAATTAATTCAGGAGAAAATAGTTTTCCTAGAATTGCGCAATCGCATTTTACGACAATGTGTTAGTGCCTGCATTATGTCTAATTACGTAAATACACAGACAACTTTCACAGCGTAAATATGTACCTACGCATTACACTTTTGAGGTTTTTTTTTTATGTAACTATCAAAGCCGCGCGGAGGGGTCAATGAAAGTTATGTGTTTGGTGTGTAGGTGGGTAGAAACAAAGGCGAGGCGATGCTATTCAAAGATGCGATTTTCAGCAGTATGAGTGAACAATGTTGGCGACACCTTTGTACGAGTGGAACATGGCTCATTGAACAGGATATATAGCTTGAATAGGATGGGATAGCCGGCTTCTTCTGCAGGACGAAGGAGTATCGGTGTGGAGTGCGGAGAACACAGATCTCTTGGATATAAGGAACGGGAAGGAGGCAGGAGGAAATCGACAGCTGAAAGAGAAAGTTTTTTTCTAAAGAAAGCTAGGGAGTCAGGACCCTTTAAGGGTTGTTTAATGATAATTATTGAAATCGTACCTCTGATCTAACTTCTTTTTTTTAATCCATAATAAATTTCCAAATATACACGAGTCACGCTATCGCAAAATAGCAAGTTTGCTATGTTTGCAATGACAGCAAAGGTGAGTTATATTTTTGTACCTTAAGGCAGGTCGGGTCTCCTGCGAATGTTTTTTTAGAAACATTACACACAAAACCATTTGTTTTCATACACATTATGTCCAAACATTTTGTGTAGAGGTCAAGATGAGTTGTAGAATAATGTTTTAAACATATTTGTAAAAATATGTTTAAAGCATTATTATCTGTAAAGATTGGAATAAAATATCATTGTTTTATTTATTGTTTGAATAAAAATAAATAAAAATAAAAAAAACAATATGAATAACAAATGTGTTTATCACAATGTGTCCTTTAAAAGGTTCTGAATATGAGGGGCTGTAATGCTATTAGAAATAGCAGATAAAATAAAAGGAAACATAACATTTAAATAAGTTGTTATTATTACTAATACAAGTGATACATAAGCAAACTTCTTATAATAATATAGTATAATCTCGCCTAGTCATTGATGGTATCAGTGCACATATACAGGTACATTAAGCAAACCCTTCCCCCCCTTACCCTCTTCACAAGCGAAGGGAATGTTTTCCATCGGCCACGGAAAGCTAAAAAATTGTGTATACAAACAAATGTGTACGGCAACGCCCCAATGTTTAGCGTTTTTGTGTGAAAACACATTCCCAGGAATCGCGGTTCTATAATCAATCGTGGTCCAATCTATCTTAACAAAAGTGCGGGAAAATGAAAACAAAATGTGTTTTTTTTAACGGCTAAAGCCATTTCAAGCAACGTTTCGATTCTGAATGGTGGCCTTTCACCAGGGCGATGCTGAAAATATCTTCCACTCTATATTATTTTTAAGTGAATTAATTGTGAAACAGTACAAATTAATTAAATATAATTTACTTGCGCCCGCCGGGATTTGAACCCGCGACCTTCTGATTCGTAGTCGAGAGCCATACCCCTCGACCATGGAGGCCGTCCAATATTTTAAAAGAAGATAATAATATGAAAAAATGTATCAAGTACGCAACGTCTGATAGTTACATAAATTGGTAGGTAAGCATTGAATTGCAGGGTGATGGTGATAATGATGGCTCGCTGATTTTCTTTACCGTTCTGATCACTAAAAGATGCTTATTGGATACCGTCTTGTTTACCTGAGAAAAACAAACATGACTCAAACTCTTCAGTGGGATCTACGCAACCAACGTTTATCCAAGGAAATACTCTATACCAGTGGCGGCCCGTGACTTTTGAGTGAGCTAGAGCGCTAAGATTGAAAAATACGACGTCATTGATCTTGTTGAAGCCGAAAATGATTGTTATTTTTAAATTTGTGTATGAAGATTTTTAAGTTAAGGGGTTCAATTGACCAAATTGAACTCCCTAAGCCTACCAAAAACATTCGAATGCAAAAAAATATTTTTGAAACATTAAAAAAATCATTTTTGGCTACAACATCAATAATGTCGTTTTTTTCAATTTGGCACACTAAAAAGTCACGAGCCGCACCTGGTGTTAACAACGCATGGATTAAAAAAGCACGCACACACAACGTACCTACTCATTGCATTAACAGAATCTCAACTTCTGTTCGTATGTTATAATTCTATTGTAAAATCTGAAAATCACCTTCGAGAGGAAAGAAGGCATGCTTACAAATGGTGCAATTTTCTTTAGAGACCGGTAAAATCCGGTACTCCAAATTCATAGCATTGTTTGTTTCCATCTTTTACATTCACCCCAAGAACTCTTCATAATACCCTTTCAAAATAGCGAACCGAAGTAATACGTACGACCACAAATTGATATAAAATGTATCGAGAGCATCTCCTGTCCCGATCTTATTTTCCTCTTCCTCTACCCCTTCCTTCTTATTTTGTTTTTTTTTATCTTGTTAACTTCATAAACAAAACATTTCTATTTAACCACTGTTACCACAAGAAATTTTGTTGGCTTATCATTTGTTAAACTTCTTTTGTATGTATATTTGTATTAAAAGCTGTTTGTTAGGAAAATTACTGGGTAGGGTTAAAACATGACCAAAATTTTACTCCAAACCGTACATGACCCCCGGAAATGCTGGGTACTTCAGAGAGTAAAATATAAAATAGGATGAAGTAAAAAAATCGATTGCTCAAAATAATAAGCTTTTTTACATATTTTTAAAGATAGAATTTTGGGGTTTGACCTAAAATGCTGTTTTTTTTACTAACTTTCTTTTTGTTGGGATCTATGTATACGATGCATTTTAAAGGATTTTGTTTTATAAAAATCCAAAAGATTTCCCGACACTAAATATTGGTGGGAATCTGTCTTCCGAACAATAAAAATCAATATCATTTATTGATTTAACTTTGAATATATTAAATTGCTCCCCTACGGCGTTTTTTATAAGCACTTTGTTCAATATTTTTAATGGGTTCCGTTTTATAAGGATAAGCTTCCAAACGTTTTTTACTGAAAATATCTGTACAAGTAATAGAAAAGTATTTTTTTTAAATTTATTATTTAATAGCATGCTTCGGAATTCCATTGTGATAAAAACCAACACCATTTATTTGTTTGGCATTGGGGATAGAAAAATTTCACTTGGGCCCCTCTGTGGTTTATGTGATAAATATATTAAGTAACCGTTTTAGTAGGTTAGCGACACCGCCGACTGCAAATTTAACCGTGTCAAGATGTATGTACCCTACCACCCGCGGCCCGCGAACTAATTGAAAATGGATAATTTGGCCCTCCGGCTAAAAAGGTTGTGCATCACTGATATAAAGGAAATAATAAATTACCATCTGTCAAGAATCCTCTGATTACAGAAATAACATCATGATAAAAATCTCGCCGAAAATAAACATTACATAACTGATTACTTGACAACTTTTATAACGCGGGCAAAAGACAACTTAAAAGCTGTCAACCTGGGTCCACATAGATCAGTGATGAAATGAACAACCCGTGGAAGGCGAACCTTTCAACACGGCGAACACTTAGCTAAATAAAATATGAAAAAGTTAGCGATAAAAAAATATTCTAAGGTTTCTGTTCTGTTTTGCAAACGGGTTTAAGAGGAACGGCTGCGCGGCCTGTTTCATACAAAACTTAATTTTGGATTTGAGGCCAAAATACGAGGTGTGTTCAAAAGAAAAGGTGAATTTTGAATTTTTGCGGGCTGTGTACATTCGATTATCAACTTTTTTTTTGTTATGTTGGTACACATATGTTTATCATATGTTAGCATTATCAGCCATTTTGGATTAGTGGTTTGTTTTTGACAACTGGAAAGGTTAGTCACGTTTTTACGTGTTCTTCGATTTTTTACTTTTGAAAAAAATAGATCAAAGAATATGCATTAAATTTTGCGTTAAAAATGGAATAAAGTGCTCCAACGCACTTAAAATGTTGACTGTGGCATTCGGCGAGTCTACTTCGTCTCAAAAAAGTGTTTATAAGTGGTACAGCGCTTTACGGAAGGCCGAGAAGATGTTAATGACGATGAGCGTCCTGGAGTTGCAACCACGTCAACAAACGAAGAAAACATCGAAACAGTGAAGAAAATGGTTTTGGAAAATCGTCGAATCACTATTAGGGAAGTTGCAGAGGATGTTGGCATATCAATCGTCTCATGCCATGCAATTTTCTCGGATGTGTTGGGCATGAAACGTGTGGCATCGAAGCTTGTTCCGAAATTGCAAAATTTTGAGCAAAAGCAACGTCGCATTAGTATCGCTCAGGAGTTGTTGAATGACGTCAACGACGATCCAGATTTGCTCAAAAGGGTCATAACTGGTGATGAAACGTGGGTATATGGTTATGACGTCGAAACCAAGGCCCAATCATCCCAATGGAAGCGGCCAGAAGAGCCAATACCGAAAAAAGCACGCCAAGTTCGATCAAATATGAAGGTTTTGCTCAATTTTTTCTTCGATTACAATGGCGTGGTGCATCATGAGTTCTTGCCAACAGGTCGTACGGTTAATAAGGAATACTAGAAAGAAGTTATGCAACGTTTGCGTGAAGCAATACGGCTCAAACGATCGGAATTGTGGAAAAACAAATCATGGATTTTTCATCACGATAATGCACCAGCTCACACATCTATGCTTGTTCGTGATTTCGTATTCACCAGATTTGGCTCCCTGCGACTTTTTTCCTATTCCCGAAACTGAAGAGACCAATGAAAGGAAAGCGTTTTGCCACAATTGATGAGATAAAGTCAGAATCGAAGAACGAGCTGATGGCCATACCGAAAAGCGCATTCCAGAAGTGCTTCGAGGATTGGAAGAAGCGCTGGCATAAGTGCATTATATCTGAGGGGGATTACTTTGAAGGGGAGAAAATGGATATTGATGAATAAATAAATACTTTTCGAAAAAATTCCAAATTCACCTTTTCCTTTGAACACACCTCGTACTCACCTAAACCTAATGATCTTTTTTTCGTCAAAAAGTATAGTAAATATCTACTACAGATTAGAAGTAATTTATTTATTTTTGTTTTACATTATGAAATACAGAACATTAAAGGAATTGATTTTTCGCGATTTTAGAGGCACCTTTAACAATTATTTGGGGGCTAACGGTGATTTAAAACAAAATTTACCCCGTCTACATTGAAAATATAATGAAATATAAAATAAAAAAATTAATAATAATATAAATTAAAAACGCTTAGGGCGTAAGCGACAGTTTAAAAAATATTTAATGAATGACGACATATTTAGAATTGAGCAAAAATCTCAACATTTAAAAGAAACGCTGTTTTTTTTTTAATAGTACTAAAGTTAATTTTTTCATACTCATAACATGTTAAATAACAGAACCGCATATATTATTTATATTTTTAAATGCTACTAAAGTTAATCTTTTCATACTTATAACATGTTAAATAACAGAACCGCACATGTTATTTATATTTTTAAATGCTACTAAAGTTAATCTTTTCATACTCATAACATGTTAAATAACAGAACCGCACATGTTATTTATATTTTTAAATGGTACTAAAGTTAATCTTTTCATACATATAACATGTTAAATAACAGAACCGCACATGTTATTTATATTTTTAAATGCTACTAAAGTTAATCTTTTCATACTCATAACATGTTAAATAACAGAACCGCACATGTTATTTATATTTTTTAATGCTACTAAAGTTAATCTTTTCATACTTATCACATGTTAAATAACAGAACCGCACATGTTATTTATATTTTTTAATGCTAATAAAGTTAATCTTTTCATACTTATCACATGTTAAATAACAGAACCGCACATGTTATTTATATTTTTTAATGCTACTAAAGTTAATCTTTTCATACTTATCACATGTTAAATAACAGAACCGCACATGTTATTTATATTTTTGGGAGCAAACTTTGCGATTTTTTCATATCGAGGGAATACCATATAATTGCTTGTTCAACTAGACTCCTAATAGAGATTATCTTCTAAAATAACATTTTTTTAAGTCCAAAAAAACTTTTCAAGTACATAGAAATTCTGAATGCAGAGGTATAAACTTTATTGCTGGGATCTAAATGTGATACATTTTAAATGATTTCGTTTAATAAAAATACAAAAGATTTCTTGACTAAATTTTGTTTGGAATTTGACTTTCCGAACTATAAAAACCAATATCACTTATTGGTTTAACCTTGTACCTACCAAAATTCTTTTAATTTTTCAGAAGCATCTGTGAATAAGACTTTTTTTTTTGAGTTGACACCCAATAAACGGCTATTTTGATACATACATTTCAGAAATACAAAAAAATCGCCTTTCCATGTAATTATTATCCGTGAAAACATAAAAAAAAAAGTTTGAACATAAAATTATCTTAGAATATGATGTAGAATCATCTCCTTTCGTAAGTATCACTAATTTCTCACCATTTGGTTAAATTAAAACATATACACTTGACCATGGAGCTTTTTTTAAATTACCTTCCTTTTCTTACGGGCCATCTTGGTGTTGACATTTTAAAACGTTAACTATCGCAGAGCCCTCAATTTTTGTCTACTATTAAATGTCAGACTAGCAGCTGTCACGTTAAAAAAATAACAATTCAAATGTTATATAAAAATAAAAACTAAAAAAAAAATGTTATTGGGATGTGGATAAAATTCACAAGTGTAAAAAAAAATCATAATAATGCTTTCATGTTTTGTGATCGGCACAATGCGAACAAGGAAAATAAAAACTCACAAACATTGATCAAACGCATCAAAGCGAATCAAGAAAGTCACACAAAGATCAAAGAATCGTTTATCATGTTTGTCTTTGTCTGTATCCAGTGTATCCAGTATGTATCCAGTCAACTGCTACTGTTTAATTTCGAACATTCGGGAATAACTGGAAGTGTCATCCCTAATAAATAAATATAATTATGTAGGGTTGTAAATGTTGATCCAATTGCTCCATCCGTCCGGACACATGGTGGTATACAGCAGGGGTACCACACTAGGAGCGATTAGTTGATTAAAAAAATGTGTGGCGATCGACTGATATCGCTTGTAATTATATCATCAGATAAGAAAAAACCAATTACAATTCGAATTTGTATATGTATTTTGAAAACAGATATTTTATACATATTAAAAAAAAATGATACATAAAATCATTACAATAATATAATTATGCTAGTAAAAGGGAGAAGAAAGGGGGAACCAACGGATTTTAAGAGATGGAACGTCGAGTAGTTTTGACGCGTTTGAATATATAGATCCGCGATCGATCAGTAGATCGCGATCAACGCACTAGCCATCCCTGGTATACAGGGTGTATCAGGACGTACCCAATAAACTTTAACCGGTGATTCCTGAGCTTATTTGGAGTAAAAATGGCATTTTGGCATCCAATGATTTTCTTCACCCTAAAATATAAAAAAATCGGTAGGAATTGGACATTTAAGGTCGGGGACGGGGGTTGGGCGGTTATTCCGCTGAGTGGCCAGTTAAATACATAAATTTTTAACTTAAATGAAAAACTAAAAAAAAAAAAACTAAATTCCATATTCATTTTTTACTCCGAATAAGCTCGGGCATTAGTTAAAGTTTCTCGGGTACGTTCTGATACACCCTGTATAATTAGTATTCAGTGCCCAGCGATTCCAAAATTGGTTTCCCCGAGGAGAAATCAGGGTTACACGAAAAGAAAGAAGTTAAATAGTACAAAAAAATTGCGGGGATATGAGCATCTCCCACCAGTTACTTTAATAATAATTTAAAAAATCTAATATTGCACTTCGTTGACAATGTTTACATGCATAATGATATTAAATAAAGATTAGATAATGATAATAATCAAAGAATGTAATTAATACCAATATTATCTTTTATCAATGATTATAATTTTATAATTTTCTCTTTTACTTACTTATTTCTTAAAATGAAGAAAGACAAACATTCCCAGATTATGGATAATCTGACAATATTTGAATTTCTCCAACTACTATATTAATGTTGCTTGTGTAATGATGGAGGACTTAGCTAGTAGATTATTGAACTTGACGCTTTGGAGTACTCGACCACCAACTTTGATTGCGAAGTTTGGGCAAACTATAAAAAGAGTAGTATAGAAAGACTTCATATCCAATAAAATAACGCCTTCCGCATAATGTTTGACTTCCCCAGATATTGCAGTGCTTTCAGTTTGTTCACGGAGAGGCGAGTTTCCGGTTTCGCAGGCCGCGAGATCCAGAGTGGCAGGAATGAGGGAAAGGATAAACAGCTCCGGGAATGTCCAGCCTCCAGCATCGCCGCATACTGGAGAAAGACATTGGCCCCTCACAATATAAATGCCACAGCTACCTTAAATGTTTCATTATCACACATTTATTACTTTTTTGGTGTTTCGTGCATATATGTATTTTAATCGGTTATTCGCCTATTATATTATTTTATTTTATATGTTATAATCCAATGTATGTATACTTTACAAAACGATCAGTTAACACTCCCCTGGAAACACAAAACATGCGATGCTGGGGGGTCTGTCTTGTTTTACAAAATAGGATCCCGGGCTAAATTGAATCGGGACACATTAAGTACATAATATGGACACACGAGAGACACATCGATATGGAAATAGCATTTCACAGTTTTACGGGCAGAATGAGCATAATAATATGTATGTAAGCACATCAGCATATTTGAAACACGCCAGGAAGCATGTGACCCAGCGTCACACATCTGATATATACAGAATCCAAGACTAATATGAATTATTAAGTAAGTGAGACACATAAAATCGGTAATACGGACACATTACGCCTTCCATCCGACGATGGCTGAAGAAATATAGCTTGAAGCGAAAGAATAATAATGTAATAATTAATGTGGACCACTTCTCCCACACTGTTCCTTGCTTGTCGGTGGTGATTTAGATTTATCTGGCCGAGCATTCGAGATTCGTGGCCACACGCTATATATATTATAGTAAATGATTTATTGAGTTGAAATTTGATTTGTTGATATATCTAACCGTGGGGAACAGATAGAAGCGTTAGCTTTCGATCACCGGATCAAATACTGTCAATGAACTACCGCCAGTGGACTAAATTCACCGAAAAACTGACAGAACGTAGGTGGCTTCGAAATACCTACCTGCCGATGGCAGTGGCATGTAGAGTTTTAAATCAGGGTTGGCAGAAAGAAAAACAGCGAATGATTTGATATTAAAAAAAAACTTATCGCAGACGTGGTAAGCTGCTGGCTTTAGTCGATGTTGGTTGGGATTACCTACCACATCAAATATCAGCTTCATATGTTACATATTACGCGAGTCAATTACTGGAAATATATAATTTCCGTATTTTTTTCGACTGCACAATTGCATGAAAAAGGGCCAACATAATTTAATAATTATTTCGTTAGTAAAGTTGTACTAATATATAGGTACCAATAGATGGCACCGATTGCTACATTTATGATTTGTACCGAAAAGCAGGACCTTTTTCGACACTATATAACGAGTCTTCCCTTGAATACGCATTGCGCACACTTTTTTGTAGAATACAGACAACATTTGAATATGAAGTCTGCGTCATTTTTCATGCTTAGTTTTTGCTTTTGACACGTTATAGTAGAGCGGTCGGTGGGGAGTGCGCGGCAATGCGATTCGTAGCTGAAACTTTGCGTGTATTTTTGAAAGCGTAGATTGATTGCTCGCAATAATTTAATAATTTGTTTTATTACTTATATTTCTACATGAGTACACTAGGGTAGGCAGCGCTTTTATGCCTACCACATATGGAATGCGCCTCTGGCCGGTGGTGGGATTTCATTGAGATGCGGAAGGTATTATTGCGACGAGCAGAGCGGTGAGATGCTTGTCCTGGGTCCAGACGTCACGGGTTTCCAGGGTGCAGGGCAAATAAAAAAATAAATATATACCTAATGGGGTTTTTTCACAAGTATCGCCGTCACTCAAAAAATAAGCTTTGCTTAAAATGGTGTTAGCACTGTTTAGGTGCACACACATAAAGCCAGTTAATTGCCAGCCTTCCTCTTTCTCATTTTTCATGCCTCTGGCCTCACAAACGTCCCATTGGCAAGGGGCGATGGTAATCTTGTGCAGAATTTAAATAACAAAATAATGTGTTTCACTCTCATGAATGGCCATACAACAGCGGGAGGAAAAAACGTAGACTTTTTTATCGATAGAGGCTGGTAAAGCAAACTTTTTACAGTTTCGTTAACTCAAATTCGAATGTTCAAAGTCAAATTTCTCCATAAAAGAGCAAAAAAAAATCCAAACGCCTCCCATCGAACAATAATTTAGTTTCTCGTAAGTAAAAATAGAGAAGGTAGCCTCTATCGGAGAAAAATGTATTCAACTCTAACGAATACAATAAACACACCGAAATATAATTCTTATTTCTCACGACGATTCCGCATTTATTTTCTTCTCACAGCGGGGAACGGTGCGCCGAGAAGAAGAGAAGAAGAAGAAGTGGTGTTGACACATTTGTCGGGGGCTAATAATAAAATGACATGCCCGAAATATGCAGCGCGCTGATATTTTTACGCCAGTGACAGACTGCGCGACGGAAGACAGAACACACCAAACACTAGTGGCGTGCACTTCATAAAAGCTGAAAAGCTGTGCCTACCTTAACAAAAACCACCATAAAAAGAAATTAAAGAGCATTTGTCAAAATGTTTTTTCCGTGAAATTGGTAAGAAACTTGTTCAGACAAAATCACATGCTTTCCTTTTCCCCTTCATATACAATAGGTTACACATCAACTAAAAACACCCTGTACACGAAATGTATTCAATATTTAAAGAAGCTTTTAATGCGTAATCTATAGACTGCAGAAAATATCATGCATACCATCGCGTAAATTTAATTCAATTTATTCGTAAATTTATTTAAAATTATTTATCCGGCGTTGTTTTACTTTGTCTGTATTGTTTTTATATTAGACTTGGAATGCGATCAATGTGTCTATTTGTTTTAAAATTTATTAATGTTTTTGAGTATTTCTCTCTTTTTATATATTATTACCTTTATTTTTTACTATTTAAAATCATATAATGAATCGCATAAAGTTTACGTACTTCTGCATTGTTTTTTATATTATTATATATACCATCAAGTTTAGAACAGTCCCGCGGTGTCCATCACCATAGCAGATACTAAACGCTGCAAGACTGGCTCAAGAAAGTGCGAAACGGCTCAATAGCTCAAAAGTCAGACAACACTGTTGGCCGTGAGAATCGTACTTCATATTTGGAAAATTATAGTTGATAAAACGTTAAGAAAATTGTTTATAGTACTGGATGAGTTGAA